>PVKV010030170.1:0-22606 GCA_004027835.1 Alouatta palliata | reverse complement strand
TTTTTTTTTTTTTTTTTTTTTGTATTTTTAGTAGAGACGGGTTTTCACCATGTTGACCAGGATGGTCTCGATCTCTTTACCTCGTGATCCACCCGCCTCGGCCTCCCAAAGTGCTGGGATTATAGGCGTGAGCCACCGCCGCCCGGCCTCATCAGCCTCTAGTTTTTTACCTCGCTGGGATTTTCAGATACTCAGGACCCAGCAAAGGTGCCCAGGCGATTATACAGTGGGGAGGAGCAGAGGTTTCCAGTTTGGGGGAAGGGTTTGCGGCAGGATTAGAGGCACTCCCTTCCCGAGGTAGACGGGATTAAGGCTGGGCGTGCTGCGTGTTCCCTAGGCGGAGTAAGGCTTGTAGCCTTAAGGAGAGTTCATCCCACGTGGGCGTTTTCTTGGCCCTTTAATCGTCAGCGTTTTCCAAAGGTCACCAATCTGCTACGTATTCGTTAGTTAATGGCAGCCTCATCTACCAATTGGCTGTCAGAAGCGGGATCCTGCCTCCCAATACTGGTGCGCCGGTGGGTAGGTCTAGTAGTGACGCAGCGACAGAGCGTTCCTGCGCGTCCCATTGGCTGGATCAAACCCAAGCGAGCCGCTGATTGGTCGATTCCCACAGAGAGTTACAATTCAAACGCGGGCGGGTGGGCCCGCAGCCCTGCAGTTGCAGTCGTGTTCTCCGAGTTCCTGTCTCTCTGCCAGCGCCGCCCGGATGGCCTCCCAAAACCGCGACCCAGCCGCCACTAGCGTCGCTGCCGCCCGTAAAGGAGCCGAGCCGAGCGGGGGCGCCGCCCGGGGCCCCGTGGGCAAAAGGTGAGTGATGCGGGGTACCACTATCCGGGCTTGCCATGCCCTAGGCTTTGGGACCCAGAGCAAAGATTTCTAGGACCCCCAGCCTCCTTCTGGAGCAAGAGATAGGCGAGTGCAGGAGAACACGCCAGGAGCTCGGGGTCTGGCATTCCCCTGGGCATGAGTGCCGAGGGCGGAGACTTCCAGGACTCCCACCTCCTTGCGCGGGTGAGATTTGGGAGATGGGGGACACGCCAGAGCTCAGATCGCTCTTTGAGATTCTCCCTAAGGAGGATGGGAGGGTAGGAGCGCTGCCAGGTTCCTTCCCTGAGTGGGCCTAAATGAAGGCAGCGCAAACACGCTCGCGACTTGGCTGGGATAGGGGAAGGGAAAAGTTGACGGCTTCCCCTGAGAGATTCAGGTGGGAGGAGATGCAGCATCTAGAGCCCTGGCCCATCCAGACTCCCAGGTAACCCACAATGCTCTTTTTGCAGGCTACAGCAGGAGCTGATGACCCTAATGGTGAGTGACTAAGTGCCCGGAACCCCAGCCGACTGATCCACCCTTCCACGCAATTATCAGTAGCCTCCTTTCCTACATCAGCTTTTTTGCTAGACATAGGAGTAAAAAGATGAATGTAATTTGCTCCCTTCTGGGAAGAACTTCATACACCCCACCTGCACCGTTTCTTCCTCCCAATTCCATCACCCTACATGAAGTTCTCTCTAAAGCACTTGCTTGAAGTCATACAAGACCCTCCCTGTCCAGTGTGTGCCTACTTCCTGGCCCCAACCAAGGTTACCCACACCCAACTTCCCACCCTTCTTGGTATTTCTAGGCTGTGAATGTGGTTGCTTTACTTTGCATAAGAGTGTGATGAGATTAAGGGGAGACCAGGTGCGGTGGCTCAAGCCTGTCATTTCAACACTTTGGGAAGCCAAGGTGGGCAGATCACTTGAGGTCAGGAGTTTGAGACCAGCCTGGTCAACATTGCAAAATCCCATCTCTACTAGAAACATAAAAATTAGCCATGTGTGATGATGCATACCTGTAATTCCAGCTACTCGGGAGGTTGAGGCACTAGAATCGCTTGAACCTGGGAGGCGGAGGTTGCAGTGAGCCGAGATCGTGTCACTGTACTCCATCCTGGATGACAGAGCGCGCGTGCGTGCGTGTGTGTGTGTGTGTGTGTGTGTGTGCGCGTGCGTGTATTTCGGAAGAGATGAAGTAACCCCATTTATATCATATATATATATATGAGATTAAGGAGAAAGGTCTCACCCACTGACCTTTGCTATGCCCCAAAGTGTACTCCACACGCCAACAAATGTGTTTCCTCCCCAGATGTCTGGCGATAAAGGGATTTCTGCCTTCCCTGAATCAGACAACCTTTTCAAATGGGTAGGGACCATCCATGGAGCAGCTGGAACAGTAAGTGTAGGGCTGGGTTGGGTGAGTGTGGCTTTGCGGAGTCTGGGGAAAGGTGGGAGGTGAGATCCAAGTGGGAGCTCTGCTTCAAGCCTTTGGCAGGGCGAGACACGCCCCCTGTGACGTTCACATTCTCTGAGTCATGTGGCCTTGTTCTTTCCCCCTGCCCAATAAGAGTGGGTTTAAAGCAGGGCTCTTTATGTTTATAGGTGGCCAGGCAGTAAGGAAATGGATGAAGTGAGGACTTTGGCCAGTAGGAGGGCACAGATCTCAAGAAAGCAGCATCCCATTGCTGCAGATCAGGTTTAAGATGAGTCAGAGGTCCAAATCTGTGCCAAATATCCAATTTTTACATATTAGCGACTAATATTCTCATTGAACTAAAGCAGAGGATGCCAATTTACAACTCTTAGACTGAAGAATCACTGATGTCTCCACCAGATAAGAGGAAAGATCAGGCCAGGCACAGTGGCTCACACCTGTAATCCCAGCACTTTGGGAGACTGAGGCAGGCAGACTGCATGAGCCCAGCAGTTTGAGACCAGCCTGGGCAACATGGTGAAACCCTGTCTCTAAAATTAAAATTTAAAAAAAAAATTCTTTTAAAGGTAGGGGGAGCATCAGAACCAGCTCAACAGTTTGTCTACTGTCCACTCCCAGAGAAACTCAAGGCTCCAGCAAGCCCCTTATGTGAGGCTTGGGTTGGAATATGAGGCTACTGCTGGAGCTTACTCTGCGTCTGTCTGTTTCTCCAAATGCCAGGTATATGAAGACCTGAGGTATAAGCTCTCGCTAGAGTTCCCCAGTGGCTACCCTTACAATGCACCCACGGTGAAGTTCCTCACACCCTGCTACCACCCCAATGTGGACACCCAGGGTAACATATGCCTGGACATCCTGAAGGACAAGTGGTCTGCCCTGTATGACGTCAGGACCATTCTGCTCTCCATCCAGAGCCTGCTAGGAGGTGACTTTAGAGACCACCCTCTTCCCCTCCCATGCAACCTGGGAATCTGTCGGGACTCCCCAGGGTCAGCCTGTTCTACCTCCTTGACCTTCTCTTTCTCTCCACCCACAGAACCCAACATTGATAGTCCCTTGAACACACATGCTGCCGAGCTCTGGAAAAACCCCACAGGTGAGTCCTCAGTCCTTGAGCACAGGGTGATCCCTCCCCCAACCTTCAAAGGCTCCCTCAAACAAATGGAGCCCAGTGACTTGGTTGGGGGAGGGTGGTGTGTTGGTGGCAACCCAACACTTGTGCTTCTGCCCCAGTGTTCCTATTTGCTATAAAATAGCAATTATTTTATAGCAAAATAAAACATTTTTTCTCTAAATAATTTGGGGAAATTATTGGGGAGGCTAAGGCAGGAGGATAGCTTGAGGCCAGGAGTTCGAGGTCACAGTGGACTATGATCACACTACTCTCCAGCCTAGACAACAGAGTGAGACCCTGTCTCAAAAAGGAAGGTGAGATTAACCCCTTCCATATTAATGCAGGTTAAGAGGTTCTTAGTAGATTGCCTGGCCTGTGCCCTCCAGTCTCACTGGAAGCAACCCTTCCAGGAGAGCGGCCTGGGTAGGCAGCAGAGGGAGAATGGCAGGCTGGGAAACCCACTCCTCCTCAGCCTCCTCCCACCTTTGCATCCCTGGTCAAGCTGCCCTCTTGCTCACCTTAATTAAGTCATCCTGGGCCAGGCACAGTGGCTCGTGCCTATAATGCCAGCACTTGGGGAGGCCAAGGCAGGTGGATCACATGTGGTCAGGAGTTTGAGACCAGCTGGCCAACACGGTGAAACCCCGTCTCTACTAAATACAAAAAAATTAACCGGGTATGGTGGTGGCACCTGTAGTCCAAGCTACTCAGGAGTCTGAGGCAGGAGAATCACTTGAATCTAGGAAGCAGAGGCTGCAGGGAGCGGACATCACACTACTACACTCCAGTTCGGTCAACAGAGTGAGACTCTGTCTCAGTAATAACAGTAATTAACAATAGGCCAGGTGCAATGGCTCACGCCTGTAATCCCAGAACTTTGGAAGGCTGAGGCTGGTGGATTGCCTGAGCTCAGGAGTTTGAGACCAGCCTGGGAAACACGATTAAATCCCGTCTCTACTAAAAAATACAAAAAGCCAGGCGTGGTAGCATGCACCTGTAATCCTAGCTACTTGGGAAGCTGAGACAGGAGAATTGCTTGAACCCGGGAGGTGGAGGTTTCAGTGAGCTGAGATCGCACCACTGTACTCCAGCCTGGGCAACAGAGCAAGACTCAGTCTCAAAAAAAGAAAGAAAAATTAAAAATAGTAAAAATTAACTCATCCTGTTTCCATCACTCACTGAGACCTGCCTATTCTCTTCCAGCTTTTAAGAAGTACCTGCAAGAAACCTACTCAAAGCAGGTCACCAGCCAGGAGCCCTGACCCAGGCTGCCCAGCCTGTCCTTGTGTCATCTTTTTCATTTTTCCTTAGATGGTCTGTCCTTTTTGTGATTTCTGTATAGGACTCTGTATCTTGAGCTGTGGTATTATTTTTGTTTTGTTTTGTCTTTTAAATTAAGCCTTGGTTGAGCCCTTGTGATGTATATTAAATAAATGCATTTTGGTCATTTTTTTAGACAAGTTGTGCCTTGCAGTTACACTAGGGTTGGAGGTACTCAGGGTAGGCAGTTGGGACCTAAGGATGTGGGGCCAAGCAGTGGGGTGACAGGATTTATTCCCTTGTACCTTAGTTATTTTATGACTCCGCATCTGTTTCTTCAGCTATAAAATGAGTGTCACAATAATGCCTCTGTCTATGCTGTTGGTGATGTGTACTGGCAATGCTAGTGAATGCTGGAGCTCCCCCAGCTGTGCTGCAGATGAGGCTGAGCCAGACCTTAGGCTGAAACCCACTCCTATAGCTGTAGAAGGAATAAGCATGTATGTTGAGGAGGATCAGCCACCCATGTGCTGCCCTGAAGAAGAATCCTCAGGTCACCCTAAGCAGGTCCAGGGCCTGGGGAGACAGCCAGGAAAAAAGGCCCTCACTTTGTAGGACTCTCAGGGCTGAATTCTGGTCTCCAGGATTTAGCTCAGATCCCCTATGGAGCTCCACCTCCAAGGGGGCACATTCAGCTCCTGCTGCATATCCACCAGCAAGCCCCCAGCCCCTTGGGCTGCCTCTTCCCCTGGCCTGATGAAGTCTCCAGCCTTTGAACCCATAGGAGGAAACACCCCTGCTGACCAGCTGGGTTCCTGCAAGGGTAGGCAGGGGTGAGAGTAAGCTGAAGTGATAGGGCCCCCACACCCCCTCCCCCAAAGCCCCTTAAGGAAGATCTCCAAGGTAGAGAGCATTTCCCACATGTGCTCCAATCTTGCACCCAACTCAGGTCTGTTAGCTGGTTGGTTGTGCAGGCCTGAGGAGGGGGTATTGGGATAGGAAATTGGGACCCTTCATGTCTACAGTTGTGCCCTTAGCTCTCTCCTCTTAGGTATTTTAATCTAACATGCGTACAAAAAACACTTGGGATCTTGTAAAATTAAGATCTTTTCAGTAGGTCTGAAATGGAGCCTAAGGTTCAGTCAGTTTATTTTAGTTTCTAAATAGTAGTTTCCAAGTGATGTCATTGCTGCAGTCTGATTAAGAATAAAATTTAGAGCAATGGGCTGGGCGCGGTGGCTCGCACCTGTAATCCCAGCATTTTGGGAGGTCGAGGCAGGCAGATTACCTGAGGTTAAGAGTTCAAGACCAGCCTGACCAACGTGGAGAAACCCCGTCTCTACTAAAAATACAAAAATAAACTAGTCATGGTGGTGCATGCCTGTAATCTCAGCTACTTGGGAGGCTGAGGCAGGAGAATCATCTGAACCCAGGAAGCAGGGGTTGCGGTGAGCCAAGATTGCGCCATTGCATTCTAGCCTGGGCAACAAGAGTGAAACTCTGTCTCAAAAAAACAAAAACAAAAAATATTAGAGCAATATTCTTAGAATTGGTCCTTCCAGAAGCATCAGCATCACCTGGAACTTGTTAGGCAAATTCTTGACCCCAAACTGCCCTCCAGGTTTTGAGGCTCTCCCAAGTTTGAAAATCACCAGGTTAGCGGGTACTGGAGAAAAGCAGAGCTCAGAACCTGGCACTAAATTGGTTAATAAATGCTGGCCAGGGCCAGGTATGGTGGCTCACTGTTTGTAATCCTAGCACTTTGGGAGATGGAGGCAGGAGGATTGCTTGAGTTTAGGAGTTCAAGCCCAGCATGGGCAACACAGTAAGACCCCTTCTCAAATAATAAATTTTAAAAGAAAAATAAATAAATGCTGGCCGGGCATGGTGGTTCACATCACCAGTCCCAACATCTTGGGAGGCCAAGCAGGGAGGATCACTTGGGGCCAGGAATTCAAGGTTACAGCAAGCTACGATTGTAGCACTGCACTCCAGCCTAGGCAGCAGAGTAAGACCTTATCTCTAAATGTTTCAGATGGTAACTATGGTGGATGTGTTCTGTCTGCCATGTGGTCCTTGATCATGGTGTTTGGTACCCTACATGGCCACATGGCCTACCCTGGCCCAGTCACAGGTCTAAACTGTAGCTCAGATCCAATCAGTGTTCTCTGGAATTAATCACTGGTAGAGTAAAGTTA
The DNA here is from genome assembly GCA_004027835.1 of Alouatta palliata. NCBI lineage: Eukaryota > Metazoa > Chordata > Mammalia > Primates > Atelidae > Alouatta > Alouatta palliata. The sequence continues at coordinate 15,781 of PVKV010030170.1, read as the reverse complement.
TTTTATTAATGGGGTTGCTAAAAGAGGAGGGAGTCAGTTTCAGCTGCTGGGGGAGCCTGCTGCAGATGGAAGAAAGCCAAGCAGAGACAAATAGCTGGGACTGGGAGAGATGACATTAACTGAGACTCTGGCCTCCAGCTCATGCTTTGGCATCCCAGTTCCATGAACCAACAAATCCGTTTTTGGCTTAAGTCCGTTTGATTTAGATTTCTGGCACTTGCAACAAGAAGAAGCCTGGTCAGAAAGTATTTGAATTTCTGATTATGATTCCCATTTTATCGAATTCCTATAAGATAAAGGCCCTCTGCTTGGGGCTGGGGACAAAACGGAAAAGGACACAGCCCTTAAAGAGGCTGGAGTTTAGGGGATAGACAGGCCTATCAACACAGGGAATAAGAGCTCAGACCAGGGCCTGCGCAGTGGCTTGCTCCTGTAATCCCAGCACTTTGGGAGGCCGAGGCGGGATCACCTGAAATGAGTTCGAGACCAGCCTGGCCAACACGGTGAAACCCCGTCTCTACTAAAAATACAAAAAATTGGCAGGGCATGGTGTGGGTGCCTGTAATCCCAGCTACTTTGGAGGCTGAGGCAGGAGAATCGCTTGAACATGGGCAGCGCAGATAGTAGTGAGCCAAGATCACCCATTGCACCACTCCTTCCTGGGCAACAAGAGCAAGACTCCGTCTCAAAAAAAAGGAGCTCAGACCAGGTGGGTAGAACCGTTTCAGAACCTGGCTCCACCTTCATGTTGCCCGTAAACACATAGGCAGTTACATTTAACCTCTCCATAAAATGAAAATAATACTAGTACCTACCTCATAAGACAGTGGAAGGACCTTCGAACAATGCCTGGCACATAATAAGCACTCAATTAATGGTGCTGAACTCACATGCTATGAAAGTTCATAGGTGGGGCACTTAATAAAATAGGAGGGTTAGGGAAAGGTTTTTGGAGAAGGGAATTGAGCCCTAAGGGAGATACACATTCCTTGGATAGCAAGAAGTTCAGGAGTATGGTAAAGAGAGGAATACAGAGCTGGGCACAGTAGCTCACGCCTGTAATCCCAGCACTTTGCGAGGCTGAGGAGAGCGGATTACCTGAGGTGTGGAGTTCAAGACCATGCTGGCCAACACGGTGAAACCCCATCTCTACTAAAAATAGAAAAACTAGCCGGGCGTGCTGGCAGGCACCTGTAGTCCCAGCTACTCAGAAGGCTGAGGCAGGAGAATCTCTTGAACCCAGCAGGCGGAGGTTGCAGCGAGCCAAGATCGTGCCACTGCGCTACAGCCTGGGTGACAAGTGTGAAATTCTAGCTCAAAAAAAAAAGAGAGAGGACTACAGGATGGGGAAGTTGCATAGATGTCAGGTCACGATGGGCTGGAAGGCCATATTAAGATACTTGGGCTAGCCTGGGTAACAAAGTGAGACCCCATCTCTACAAAAGATAAAATAACCAGGGGCTAAGGGGACAGAATCACTTGCACATAGGAGTTTGAGGCTGTAGTGAGTTATGATTGTGCCACTGCACTTCAGCCTGTATGATAGGGAGACTCAGTCTCTGAAAAAAAAACAAACTTGGGCTTTATCTTGAGGCAACAGCAAGCTAATGAAGCCTTGAGCAGGGCAGTGACATGATCCGATTTGTTTTTATAAACATCTCCTTGGCTATGTATGATCTGGGGAGCGAATGGCAGGAAGGAGATAACTCCTGTTATCAAGAGCCAGGCAAGCAATGGTGCTGACCTGAGTTATACTAACCGGCATGGAGGGGAGGGATAGAGTGGCAAGGAGACAGCAGTCGGGGGTAGTCAGTAAGTAGAGGTGGAGAAGGAGCACCAGAATTTCTGACTTGGTCCCCAACCTCAGGGAACCATCCCTGTGATAGAAAACACAGGAGGCTGAGTGTGGTGGCTCACACCTGTAATCTCAGCACTTCGGAAGGCCGAAGCAGGCAGATCACAAGGTCAGGAGATCGAGACCATCCTGGCTAACACAGTGAAACCCCATCTCTACTAAAAATACAAAAAATTAGCCAGGTGTGGTGGCATGCACCTGTAGTCCCAGCTACTCAGGAGGCTGAGGCAGAAGAATCGCTTGAACCTGGGAGGCAGAGGTTACGGTGAGCCGAGATCGCACCACTGTAGTCCAGCCTGGGTGACAGAGCAAGACTCGGTCTCAAAAAAAACGAAAGAGAAGAAAAGAAAAGAAAACACGGGAGGACAAGATGGAGGGGGAGGGGAACTCATCAGATTAGGACAGGACAAGCTTGAAGTGCTCAAGACATCCAGATACGGTCAGGCATGGTGGTTCACGCCTGTAATCACAGCACTTTGGGAGGCTGGAGTGGGCAGATTGCTTGAGCACAAGTGTTCAAGACCATCCTGGGCAACATGGTGAAACTCCATCTATTTTATTATCTTATTTTCTTTTATTTATTTTTTAAGACAGAGTGTCACTCTCACTGAGGCTGGAGCACAGTGGTGCAATCTTGGCTCAATGCAACCTCCACCTCTTGGGTACCAGCGATTCTCCTGCCTCAGCCTCTCGAGTAGCTAAGATTACAAGCATGCGCCCAGCTAATTTTTATATTTTTAGTAGAGAGGGGGTTTTTTCCATGTTCGCCAGGCTGGTCTCGAACTCCTGGCCTCAAGTGATCCACCTGCCTCGGCCTCCCAAGGTGCTGGGATTACAGGTGTGAGCCACAACCTCTATCTCTACTTGAAAATATGTGTATATTTCAAAAAAAAACAAAAAAGATATCCAGGTAGAACCAATAACAGGTAGATGGCATCAGAGTTAAGAGCCTTGCTCCTGTGCACACCGCACAGCACATAGCGATACCACCTAGGTTATTATCTATGCCTATGTACTTCACCTCCCTAGGCCTGAGTTTTCCAACTATAAAATGGGGCTGATAACAGCATCTGCCTCTAGGGATGTTAAGTGAGTGAATGAGACAATGTCTGTAAGCCACAGTCCACAGTAGGCACTCAATAAATAGTAATGATTACCAAACCGCAGCACTGATCCTGGCTGGAAATAAAAACAGAAAAACATATGAATGGGACCAAAAAGGAAGAAGAGAAAAAGACAGATGGAGAGGAAGAACTAAAGCAATGAGTAAGGTGACACTAGAGGCTGGGCACGGTGGCTCAGGCCTATAATCCCAACACTTTGGGAGGCCAGGGTGAGATGATCCCTTGAGCTCAGGAATTTGCGACCAGCCTGGGCAACATAGTGAGACCCCCATCTCTGCTAAAAATTAAAACAACTAGTGGGGGAGTCAGGGGATCACATGTCCGTAGTCCCAGCTACTCAGGAGGCTAAGACAAGGGGATCGCTTGAGCCCAGAAGGTCAAAGCTGCAGGGAGCTGTGATCACTCACTGCACTCCAGCCTGGGCAACAAGCAAGACCCTGTCTCATTTAAAAAACCAAACAGAAGGCCAGGCATGGTGTCTCAGGCCTATAATCCCAGCACTTTGGGAGACCTAGGCAGGCGGATCACCTAAAGTCAGGAGTTCAAGACCGGCCTGGCCAACATGGTGAAACCTAGTATCTACTAAAAATACAAAAATTAGCCAGGCATGGCATAGGTGCCTGTAATCCCAGCTGCTCAGGAGGCTGAGGCAGGAGAATCGCTTGAACCCAGGAGGCAGAGGTTGCAGTGAGCCGAGATCATGCCACTGCACTCCAGCCTGGGTGACGAGAGCAAAACTCTGTTTCAAAAAAAAAAAAATGCTTGCTATGTTCCAGGCACTGCTGTGAGCACTTTGCACACACTAACTTCTCACGACCCTGAGTGTACTATCATTATCCCCGTTTTACAGATGAGGAAACTGAGGAACAGAGTGGTTTAGTTTGCCACAGGCAGTGAGCACTCACATTCAGGCAGTCTGACTCTAAACTACCCTGTGCACTGAGTCAGTTGTGATCTGATACCTGTTGTATACAAATCGCTGTGGGAGCAAATAGCCAGTGAGGGCAGGGTTCAAGGGAGGAGATGGTATCTGAGCCGGGTCTTGTAGGTTGAAGAATCTGCCAGCTTATAAGAAGGACAGGGGCATTCCAGAGAGGGCAAACGGCATGTGTAAAGTCCCAAGGGCTTGAAAATGCACCCCAGGTCCATATCAGGAATAAATTGCCCAGTGTGGCTGCAGTCCTGTGAGGACTACGGGAAGGAAGGGAGGGAGGGAGGGAGGGAGGAAGGAAGGGAGGAAGGGAAGGAATTTGGATCTCATTCTAGAAGCAGTGAGGAGCCTTGAAGTACTTTCAACAGGGCAGTGGCCAGGTCAGATATTTTAGCTCCCTGATGCTGATGGCCCTCTGTAGAGCACACTGGCAGAGACCAAGAGGCAGGGATCTGGGGCCAAATGATGAGATTAGAATCTCCTTTGTGGGTACCTCCACCCTCCCCTACCACAACCAGCAGGAAGGGGGAGTAAGCACTTGGAAGAACAGAGGAAGCAGGAGGTCAAGCAGAAACAATGCTGCCTGGCATGGATGAGCACCTACTCCCCATCTCCCCAGCTAGGGAGCCTGCAGAAGGTGGCAGCTACAACACCCAAGAACAAAATGTTCCAGAAAAGATGGACATGGGGAAGTGAGGGAGCTCCCCTGCTCCTCCCCTCTTGTGGAGGTAGCCTTCCACCCTCTCACCCTATCTGCCCTCTGGGGACCCCTCCGAAGTCCGACAGCTCACCCTGACTCAGCTCCAAGCACCTACGGCCTCCTGTCCGCCACTGACCAGCCACTGCCACCCATCCTCCTAGTTGCCTACGCCCAGCGCCAGCTGTCGGGAGGTGGCCGAGAACCCTCAGAGTGCGTTGATGATGCCTGGACTTGGGCACTCACAGCTGCTGCCTCGGGCTCCAGGACCCAGCTCCCTTCCACATCCCACTACTTCTGACCGTCTCTCCCAGGGATCCCCAAGGGTGCTCTGAGTGGTGCCAGCCAGGCTGGCGCCCTGGACCGCAGCCCTTGAGACCCGCTGTCCCTGGTTCTCCCCTCATTCAGGCGAGTTTTGGAACATTTGCTTTTATTCCTTCCAGACAAAGACCCTCGAGGGGCCGCACTTCCCTGTAGGGGACCCGGTGGGGCGGAGTCTCCCAGGACTTAGGGATGCGCGATCTTGGTGGAGGCGACTGTCCACTCCTTACTGCACGCCCTCCATCATCTTCAGGAACTCTGCGGGAAAGGAGAGGGAGAGGGTCACAGGTCCCACCTGGGGATGCAAAGGCCAGGCCAGGGCTCCAACCATTCAGAGGGGATGACTTTTTTGTTTGTTTTTGTTTGTTTGTTTTGAGACGGAGTCTTGCTCTGTCTTCCAGGCTGGAGTGCAGTGGCACGATCTCGGCTCACTGCAACCTCCGCCTCCCAGGTTCATGCGATTCTCCTGCCTCAGCCTCCTCCCCAACCCACCGAGTAGCTGGGACTACAGGTGCATGCCACCATGCCCAGCTAACTTTTTGTATTTTTAGTAGAGATCTGGTTTCACTGTGTTAGCCAGGATGGTCTCGATCTCCTGACCTCATGATCTGCCCACCTCTGCCTCCCAAACTGCTGGGATTACAGGCATGAGCCACTGCACCCGGCCTTGTTTTTTGTTTTTGTTGAGACAGGGTCTCGCTCTGTTGCCAAGGTCTGTCACCCAGGCCTGTTGCCCAGGCTAGAGTGCAGTGGCACAATCATAGCTCACTGCAGCCTGGACCTCCTGGGCTCAAGTGATCCTCCCACCTCAGCCCCTGGAGCAACTGGGATCACAGGCGTGCCACCACGCCTGGCTTTTTATTTTATTTTTTGTAAAGACAGGGTCTCACTATGTTGCCCAGGCCGGTCTCAAACTCCTGTCCTTAAGCAATCCTCCCGGCTCGTCCTCCCAAAGTGCTAGGATTTAACGGGCCTGAGCCACCGCGCCCTGCTGCCTGGTCATTAATTGATAAACTGCAGAGTCGTGGAGCGCTTCTATATCAACCCCCAGGAGACTAGGAGGAACTTGGTGAGGTTGTGCCCAGCCCCGCCCACAAGGAGAAAGCGCAGGGGAGCCAGCGGCACCCGTACCCGCTGCCCCTGTGGCTCCCACCCTCTCTTCCCAAGCTCCCGCAGCCCTCACCGTCGAAGTCAATGCGGCCGTCGTTGTTCTTGTCCCCGTCTTTCATCAGAGATTCGATCTCCTCATCCGTCACGTGCTCCCCAGAGGCCCTGAAAAGCTCAGCCAGCTCCTCCGGGTCGATGTAGCCGTCTGCGTTCCTTCAAGTCCGAGGGATAGGGGAGGGCTCAGGGCCAGGGCGACGTGCCCTGGTTACGCTCGACAGCCCGTTCCCACACCCCCAACCCGGGAACCTTCCGGCGGCAGGTCGGGCTCTGACTGCTCAGCCCCTCCCTCGGCTCCCAGGCCCCCAGCGCACCTGTCGAAGATGCGGAAGCACTCGGCCAGCTCCTCCTCGCTTTTCCCCTTCGCGTCCTCTTTCATCTGGCGCACCATCATGACCAAGAACTCCTCGAAGTCAATGGTGCCGCTGCCTGCGGGGAGTAGGTGGTGGACTGAGCCTGAGCCCGAGCCCGGCCGCCGCTGCCTCTCCCCACCATCCCCTGCCTCCGAGGGCCAGCCGCTCACCGTCCTCATCCACCTCCTCGATGATGGCGTCCAGCTCCTCCTTGGTGGGTGTCTGGCCCAGCATCCTCATCACTGTGCCCAACTCCTTGACGCTGATGTCCCCACCACCATCAGCATCAAACATGTCAAAGGCAGCCTTGAACTCTGAGAGGGAGAGCGAAGGGCAGAGGGCAGAGGTGAGGCCAGCTGGACTGTCAGCCTCACACCTACCCCTCAACCCTGCGCAGAGGCCAACATGTTCCCAGCACACATCCACCCCACCCCCAGCCTGCCGGCCTCACTCACCAGCGATCATCTCCTCGCTGAGGTAGGACCGGGCCTCAGCCTGCTGGTCCGTCTGCAGGAGACACAGAGAAAAAGTCAGCTGAAGAGGCAACCCTAGAGCAGCTCCTCACCTCTACCCCATTCACCCCAACCCCCACTCTGCCAGCGCCCCTTGGTCCTCCAGAAGAACAACTTCAAACTCCACACATATTTGTGTGCCCCCATAGCACCCAATCAGTTTTGTTTTGTTCAGAAGACAAGGTCCTGCTCTGTCACAGAGGCTGGAGATGTACTGTGATCACAACTCACGGCAGCCTTAACTCCTGGTCTCAAGCAATCCTCCTGCCTCAGCCTCCTAAGTAGCTGGGACTCGTGTACACTATGCCTGGCTAATTTTTTAAATTTTTGGTAGAGATGGGGTCCTACTATATTGCCCAGGCTGGTTTAGAACTCCTGGGCTCAAGTGATCCTCCCGCCTCAGCCTCCTAAAGTGCTAGGATTACAGGCTTGAGCCACTGTGTCCAGCTTCTGACCCCCGTTTTTTGTTTTTGTTTTTTGAGACGGAGTCTTACCCTGTCACCCAGGCTGGAGTGCAATGGCAGGATCTTGGCTCACCGAAACCTCTACCTCCCAGGTTCAAGCAATTCTCCTGCCTCAGCCTCCTAAGTAGCTGGGATTACAGGTGTGTGCCATCATGCCCAGCTGATTTTTGTATTTTTAGTAGAGGTGGGGTTTCACCATGTTGGCCAGGATGGTCTCGAACTCCTGACCTCAGGTGATCTGCTCACCTCAGCTTCCCAAAGTGCTGGGAGCCACCGTGCCCAGCCTGACACCAGTTTTGAGAAAAAGAGAGGAGACGGCAAATTAAGGCCAAGGCCTTCTCACTCGTCACTGAAGGCCAAGTCAGGAATCCCCCCAGTGACCTTAGGTGAGTCACTTATCGTGCCTTCATCTCTTCTCTGTAGCTTTTCAGGGATGAGACATCAGGGGTGTGAAAGGGCTTTGTAAACGGCTGGCACCATTCCAGCACTATTTTCCAGTTTTCTCTAGCTCCTAATGGTGCCCAGTACTTTAATAGTTGCTCAATAAAATGTTTGTTCTCAGATAAATAATAAAGCAACACAAGCCACGCACTATGGCTCACCCTGTAATCCCAGCACTTTGGGAGGCTGAGGCGGGTGGATCACGAGGTCAGGAGTTTGAGACCAGCCTGGCCAACATAGTGAAACCCCGTCTCTACTAAAATTACACAGAATTAGCCGAATGTGGTGGCAGGCGCCTGTAATCCCAACTACTCAGGAGGCTGAGGCCGGAGAATCACTTGAACCCGGGAGTCAGAGGTTGCAATGAGCTGAGAGCAGCCATTGCACTCCAGCCCTGTCGACAGTGTGAGACTCTGTCTCCAAAAAAAAAAAAAAAAAAAAGGACACAAAGTTATTGAGCACTTGCTGCATGTCAGGCCACAGATCAGGCACTGGGACCACCAAGAAGAGACGGAGGATACATCCTCCTGCCCCTCAGAGAACAGGCAGAGTCGGAGATCAGCTTCCTTCTTAGGATTCAGTCATTGGAGCAAAGGCCCCCTCATATTGGGCAGAATGTGAGGGAGGCCTTGACATGAAAGTGGGATTTCTGTGGGGGTTTCCAGGTCCTATCCAAGCCGGGCCATCTGGGTTGGAGGTTTTGGGCTGAAGCTGGCAGTAAGGATGGGGTGAGGCTTCCAAGGAGCTCTTCAGCTGGCTGGCCGCCAGCCCTTCTCCTTCTCCCCCTCCTTCCTCTCTTCCTCTTTCCCTGTGCCAGGAGGGCAGGCTATTTTTAGCCAGGCATGGGCAACAGCAGCTGGCCTCCAGGATCTAGTTACTCCTTGAAGTGAAGTGAGGAGGGGGCTCTCAGACAAAAACCACAGCTCCAACTCAGAACCCCCTCTAGGAGAGCCGGGTTTCTCTAACTCTGGTCTGTCATCTCGTCTCTTCCTATTGTCCTCAGGGGTCCTGGAGCCCTGCATCTAAGCGGGCCCCACGCCCTGCAGGCCTCTCGTCTTCTGAAGGAGCCTTTCTTCTCTTCATGATGGTAGGAGGGTTTGGCCAGGAGTCTGGCTCACCCCTGCCACTGGCTTGCTGGGTGACTCACTCTGACCCCTCAGGATCCCCATTATGTGAAGAAAACAAGCTAAGAGCTCTTCACAGGTCTATGAATGACAGTGCTGGAAGTTTCCAAAGGTACATAGGCAGTCAGCAAGCCTTGACCATCAACCTCTGGAACACCCCAGCCCTCCCCTTCCAAGAAAAGTCAAAGGCCTTCCTCCAAGACACCTGGGTTCCAGGAACCTCCATGCTCCAACCTCAAACATCCAAGTTACTGCCCCACAGAGCACCCAGGCCTGGCCTCAAAGACGTCCAGAGTGTTCCCGCAAGTGAAGCCGCAAAGTCCCCTCTTGTCCTTACCATGGTTGCTGGTGACCAGGTCTCCTCTGCTGCAGGTCACCTCCTTTGCACTCCACCACCCAAAGATGCCCTGGCCTGCTCTAGCCCCTGGGATTTGTAGGGGCACCCTCCCCTCCCACCTCCCTGGTTCCCAGCACTGGACACCCTGCCCAATCAGATCCTGGGGTCAGCGAGCCCCACCCCCACCAACAGTCTGAACCCATTACCTAATTTAGCCAAGGGCCCTTGCAGAGAAATTTAAGCCTCCGAGCAGGTGGCAGGCCTTGACGTCCTAGATTCTTGTAAGGAAGGCTCGCCCTGTTCCACCGCCTTGGAGTCCCCCTGCTCTCCCCCGCTCCCCGGGGAAGCACACTGGCTCCAAGATGGTAAGGACAATCAGAGTAGTAAAGAGTGAGGCAGCATGGTAAAACGGGGAGAGTACAAGCCTTGAAGTCCAAAACCCAACATTCAAGGCCAGCCTTTGTGAGCTGTGTGACCTTGGGCAGGTAGCGATGCCTCTCTGAGCCATTTCCTCATCTGTAGGATGGACCTCTCTGTGGGGTCTCCCTTACAGAGAAACCACGGTAAATGGGAACCCAGGTATAAGTCACCTAGCTTGTGCCAGGTATACAGGGTTAGTGCTTAGCAAGAGGAATGTCCTGTCTTTGAACCATGGTAAGGGGTAGGGGATAGAAGGAGGAGAAAGTGTCAGCTAGGCCACTGTTTACTGAACCTCCACGACGTGCCACACACTGTGCTAAGCATTTTAACATGATCTCATCTAGTGCTCCTCCTATGAGATAGCAACTATTATTATCCCCATTTGACTGCAGAGCTTTGTAAATCATAAAGGTCTATACTCACTCTGTCACCAAGGCTAGTGTGCAGTGGTGTTATCACAGCTCACTGCAGCCTCAGTCTCCTGGGCTCAAGTGATCCTCCCACCTCAGCCTCCCAAGTAGCTGGGACTAGAGGTGCACCACCTTCCCGGTTTTTTGTTGTTGTTTGTTTTGTTTTGTTTTTGTATTTTTTGTAAAGATGGGGTTTCACCATGTTGACCAGGCTGGTCTCGAACTCCTGGGCTGAAGGGATCCTTCCACTTTGGCCTCCCAAACTGCTAGAATTACAGTCATGAGGCACCATGCCCACCCACGTTGATGATTCTTCTTTTTCTTCGTATTGTTTTTTGAGACGGAGTCTCACTCTGTGGCCACGCTGAAGTGCTGTGGTGCGATCTCGGCTCACTGCAACCTCCACCTCCTGGGTTCAAGCAATTCCCCTGCCTCAGCCTCCCGAATAGCTGGGACTACAGGTGCGTGCCACCACGCCCACCTAATTGTTTGTATTTTAGTAGAGATGGGGTTTCACCATGTTGGCCAGGATGGTCTCCATCTCCTGACCTCTTGATCTGCCCACCTTGGCCTCCCAAAGTGCTGGGATTATAGGCGTGAGCCACCACACCTAGCCCAGATGATTCTTATTATTAATTCCGACTGGAGGGAAGTTGGGACACAGTCCTTTGGGTACCTGTGCAGACGGAAAAGGCTATGGAGGGATGGAGGAGAGAAGGATGTGCATTTGGAGGAGAAATGATCATTGAAAGCAAAGATCCTTCTTTCAAAGTTACCCTGTCCAGGGAAAGGGTGTTTGGATTCACTTTTTGGGGTGGCGAGAAGGGAGGGGAAGGTTCTTTAAGTGATAAAAGGGCAGCCGGCCCCTTCCTAGAGCTCAGTGAAGAAATCTGGTCGTCTGGGGAGTAAAGGGGTGGGCAGATCAAGTCCGGAGGGAGCCCACCCTCAGAATCCACGAGGTGCAGACTGGGCACTGGGGAGTAAGGCAAGCCTTGTGGACAGTGGCTACATTGACAGAAAGAGCACCAAGACAACCGTTAGCAGGCTCTGGGGCCAGGAAAGCGGGGCTGGACACCAAGGAAGACAGATGGACAGTGGCAACTGGGCTGCCCCCTTTCCCTATATATAGACATTCCCAAGGAAAGTTCAGCAGGGCCATGCCAAGCTAAATAAGGCCTCCCTCAGGCAGGCAGGGAGCCAAAGGATGAGACCCATGGGATTCCAATTCCAATTTGGTTATTTTTGCGTTTTGGGTTGTGTTTTGTTTTGTTTTTGAAACAGAGTCTCACTCTGTCACCCAGGCTGGAGTGCAGTGGCACAATCTTGGCTCACTGCAAACTCCACCTCCCGGGTTCAAGTGATTCTCGTACCTCAGCCTTCTGAGTAGCCGGGATTACAGAACATACCACCACACCTGGCTAATTCTTTTTTTCTTTTTTTTGAGACGAAGTGTTGCTCTTGTTGCCCAGGCTGGAATGCAATGGTGCAATCTCAGCTCACTACATCTGCCTCCCAGGTTCAAGTGATTCTCCTGACTCAGCCTCCCGAGTAGCTGGGATTATAGGCATGTGCCACCACACCCAGCTAATTTTGTATTTTACGTAGAAACGGTGTTTCTCCATGTTGGTCAGCCTGGTCTCGAACTCCCAACCTCAGGCGATCCACCCACATTTGCCTCCCAAAGTGCTGGGATTATAGGCATGAGCCACTGTGCTCAGCCAATTTTTGTATTTTTCGTAGAGACAAGGGTTCATCATGTTGGCCAGGATGGTCTCAAACTCCTGACATCACTCAAGTGATCCTCCAGCCTCCCAAACTCCTGAATGTGGCCAAGGAAGGTCCCACTGGCCCTTCTAATCGCCTCCTCCTCCCCTCCACATTGTGTTGCTGTCTGCTCTGGTCAGACTTTAAAATACTGCTCTAAACACCACCTTTTATGAACCTTCAGCCTTTGCATATGCTGTTTTTTTCTGCCAGAAACTCCCATATTCCCTCTCTTCATCTGTCTACTTCCCTATCATCTTTCTCAGCTCTAGCATCACTTCCTAGGAGATCCTTCCTCCCCTATGTCCAGGCCGGGAGTCCAAGGTGGTCTCCAGTAGTTTCCTGGATCATAGCACTGAGCACGCCTTATGATCACCGCCCATTCTATGTTTCACAGACCATCACATTTTCTAGTACTCAGCACTTGCCACATAGCAGGGGTTCAACAGATACTATATTCTACATAAGAATAACTGGGCCGGGCATGGCAGCTCACACCTGTAATCCCAGCACTTTGGGAGGCCAAGGCAGGCACATAACCTGAGGTTGGGAGTTGGAGACCAACCTGACCAACACGGAGAAACCCTGTCTCTACTAAAAATACAAAATTAGCTGGGCGTGGTGGCACATGCCTATAATCCCAGCTACTCCGGAGGCTGAAGCAGGAGAATCACTTGAACCTGGGAAGCGGAGGTTACAGTGAGCTGAGATCGTGCCATTGCACTCCAGCCTGGGCAACAAGAGTGAAACTCCGTCTCAAAAAAAAAAAAAGAAAAGAAAAAGAAAAGAATAACTGAACTGGATGGTATTTAGTTCAATATAAGGGGGAACTTCCTAATAGTCATGGTTGAACAAAAATGGGAACAGGCAGCCTCAGAAGGTAATGAGCTCCCTGTCACTGAGTATATGCAAGCAGTATATAGATGACCATTTCTCAGGGAGCCTGCAGGAGATATCCATACAGAGTTTAAAAATGGGAACAGTGGCTCACATTTGTAATCCTAGCACTGTGGGAGGCGAGACCCTGTCTCCAATTAAAAAATAAATAAATAAATAAAACGAAGAATGGTGGATGGTGGCTCATGCTTGTAATCCCAGCACCTTGGGAGGCAGAAATAGGAGGATCTCTTGAGGCCAGGAGTTCAAGATCAGCCTGGGCAATATGAAACTCTACCTTTACAAAAAATAAAATATTAGCCAGGCATGGTGGCACATGTCTGTAGTCCCAGCTACTTGGGAGGCTGAAGTAGGAGAATCACTTGAGCCCAGCAGTTTGAGGCTGCAGTGAGCTATGATTGCACCACTGCACTCCAGCCTGGCCAACAGAGCAAGACTCTGTCTCTAAAAAACGAAGAAGAGGCCAGGTGCAGTGGCTCACGCCTGTAATCCCAGCACTTTGGGAGGCCAAGGCAGGCGGATTATTTGAGGTTAGGAATTCGAGACCAGCCTGGCCAATATGGTGAAACCCTGTCTTTACTAAAAATCCAATAATTAGCCAGGCGTGGTGGCACGTGCCTGTAATTCCAGCTACTAGGGAGGCTGAGGCAGGAAAATCACTTGAACCTGGGAGGTGGAGGCTGCAATGAGCCAAGATTGTGCCACTGCACTCCAGCCTGGGTGATGGAGTGAAACTCTGTCTCAAAAATAAAAATAAAAATAAGGCCGGGCGCAGTGGCTCATGCCTGCAATACCAGTGCTTTGGGAGGCTGAGGCGTGAGGATCACGAGGTCAGGAGTTCTGGACATGCCTGACCAACATGGAGAAACGCTGTCTCTACTAAAAATACAAAAACTAGCCAGGTGTGGTGGCAGGCACCTGTAATCCCAGCTACTTGGGAGGCTGAGGCAAGAGAATTGCAGGTTGCAGTGAGCCTAGATTGCGCTACTTCACTCCAGCCTGGGTGACAGGGCGAGACTTTGTCTCAAATAAATAAATAAAAATTAATTAATTAAAAAGGAAGAAGAAATAAGCAGAAGGCAGAAGAAGGAAGAAAAAAGAAGAAGGAATAATAATAATAGTGGAGACTGCAAGACCTTAAGATCTCCTAGTTCTGACCGTTTTTGTATGCCTGGCGTAATCCTTCCCCTCACTAAGCCTCAGATTACCTATCTGTAAAATGGTGGTGACAGGCCAGATTTCTGAGGGGCCCTCCTGCTCTAACAACCCATGGTTTGATAAAGATCATCTTTGTGCCCAGACATGTAAGGCATATACCAAAGGACAAGTTAATTTTTAACCAATGGTTGCTGAATGAGTGAGTGTTGAATGAATGAATGAAGTGTGTTTTTTTGTTGTTGTTCCAATATCTTGCCCGTAAGCCAAATGAAGGAGTAATTTGAGGTGTGAAATTGTGTAAACTGACCAGGCATGGTGGCTCACACCTGTAATCCCAGCACTTTGTGAGGCAGAGGCAGGTGGATCACTTGAGGCCAGGTGTTCAAGACCAGCCTGGCCAATATGGTGAAACCCCATCTTTACTAAAAATACAAAAATTAGCTAGGCATGGTGGTGCATGCCTGTAGTCCCAGCTACTCAGGAGAGTGAGGCAGGAGAATTGCTTGAACCTGGGAGGTGGAGGTTGCAGTGAGCTGAGATTGCATCACAGTACTCCAGCCTAGACAACAGAGCAAGACTCCATCTCCCTCCCTTAAAAAAAAAAAAAAAAAAGAAAGAAAGAAAGAAAAAAAGAAATTGCACAAACATAGGTTTAAATCCCAGCCTCTCTATTTCTGAGATGTGGATCTTGGGGAAGTCACTTTGCCTCAGTTTCTGCATCTTAAAAATGGGCCATTACTGTCCAGTTACAGCCTCTTCCCCAGGACGCTGTGAGGGCAAGATGTGACAGTATATGAAGTGCGTAGAGCAGGTTGTAGGAGACAGTGGACCCTCAGAAAATAAGAACCCCAGCCTTTCTGCTCACATGGAGGCAGGGAGCTGAAATACCTTCTACTTATTCGAAGGCATTTCCCCGCACCCCTCTCTCCTGTGCCACTCAGAAAGGGTAGGAGCTACTTTGGAGACATTTTGATTTGTTGTATTGTATAACTATCAACATCTGCCCTAACAACTGATACCTAGGCTTTCTGACAGGAAGCCACAAAAACTTTTTCTCGACCTGAAGCTGCTCTGAGGATAAAAGATAAAACAAAGCTGGGGGTCGGGCTCGGTTGCTCACTCCTCTCCATCTTCTCCTGACGTCTTGGGCTCGGTTGCCTGTAATCCCAGCACTTTGGGAGGCCGAGACAGGCAGAAAGCCTGAGGTCGGGAGTTTGAGACCAGCCTAACCAACATGGAGAAACCCCATCTCTACTAAAAATACAAAAATTAGCCGGGCATGGTGGCACATGCCTTAATCCCAGCTAGAGATCATGCCATTGCACTCCAGCCTGGGCAACAAGAGCAAAACTCCATATGAAAAAAAAAAAAAAAAAAAAAAAAAGGCTGAGGAGCCGCTGAGATGATCAGTCCTGCTGCATGGGAAAAGGACAGTATGCAGCAGGGGACCTGGGCTCCAGGCCCCATTCTCAGAGACCTCTGGGTCGGGGCGGTGGCTCAGGCCCATAAACCCAGCCTTTACAGAGCCAGAGGCAGGTGGATCGCTTGAGTCCAGGAATTCAAGACCAGCCTTGGCAATATAGCCAAATCCCATCTCTACAAAAAATACAAAAATTAGCCTGTATTCCTAGCTAGTCGGGAGGCTGAGGTGGGAGGGATGACCTGAGCCCAAGGAGGCGGAGGTTGTAATAAGCCGAAATGGTGCCACTGTACTCCAGCCTAGGTGACAGAGACTCCATCTCAAAAGAGAAAGAAAGAGAAAGAGAGAAAGAAAGAAAAAGAAAGAAGGGAGGGAGGGAGGGAGGGAAG
>PVKV010030169.1:0-22608 GCA_004027835.1 Alouatta palliata | reverse complement strand
CATATGAAGTTTAAGGTGGTTTTTCCAGTTCTGCGAAGAAGGTCATTGGTAGCTTGATAGGGATAGCGTTGAATCTGTAAATTACTTTGGGCAGTATGGCCATTTTCACGATATTGATTCTTCCTAGCCATGAACATGGAATGTTTCTCCATCTGTTTGTGTCCTCTCTTATTTCATTGAGCAGTGGTTTGTAGTTCTCATTGAAGAGGTCCTTTACGTTCCTTGTTAGTTGTATTCCTAGGTATTTGATTCTCTTTGTAGCAATTGTGAATGGCAGTTGGTTCTTGATTTGGCTCTCTTTAAGTCTGTTATTGGTGTATAGGAATGCTTGTGATTTTTGCACATTGATTTTGTATCCTGAGACTTTGCTGAAGTTGCTTCTCAGTTTCAGGAGATTTTGGGCTGAGACGATGGGGTCTTCGAGATATACAATCATGTCGTCTGCAAATAGAGACAATTTGACTTCCTCCTTTCCTATTTGAATACCCTTTATTTCTTTTTCTTGCCTGATTGCTCTGGCTAGAACTTCCAGTACTATATTGAATAGGAGTGGTGAGAGAGGGCATCCTTGTCTAGTGCCAGATTTCAAAGGGAACGCTTCTAGTTTTTGCCCATTCAGTATGATATTGGCTGTTGGTTTGTCGTAAATAGCTTTTATCATTTTGAGATACGTTCCGTCAATACCTAGTTTATGGAGGGTTTTTAGCATAAAGCACTGTTGGATTTTGTCAAAGGCCTTCTCTGCATCAATTGAGATTATCATGTGGTTTTTGTCTTTGGTTCTGTTTATGTGGTGGATTATGTTTATAGATTTGCATATACAAATTAATGTTTTTATTAATATAGTTTGATTTCAACTTGACAATTTTGCCATTTATTTTCTATTTTTCCATCTTTTTTTCTCTATTTCTCCTTTCATGCCTATGTTTGTGTTTATTGAATATTTTTATTCAATTTAATTTCCTCCTTTAAATTTTTGTTTATTGTAAATTATAAACATTCCCACACATTTTTTACACTCTCTTCCTTCAAGAGAAAGGGTTTATGGCCCCTCCCGGATTCTGGACCAGCTTAGTGACCCTTTTGTAAGTAACTTAACCGCAGCTGTTGTGATGCTAGGTAAATTCCTAAAATTCCAGTCGACCGCCATTAGCAACTCTCACCAGCAGAGGCCGCCACTTTAGCCCTTTAGCCTAATGCTCTTCTCGACTTTTCTTTGTTCTCAATTTTCATCTCGTGAGAGTAGCAACGTGAATTATAGCTTGTCAAGCAATACATTTTCTCAGGTTTGTTTATGTGGCTGTGTCTTTCAATCACTTTGTAAAGTTAATTTTGCTGGATATAGAATTGGGGTTGGTAGTTTTATTTCTTCTTTCAGCACTGGGAAGATTCTGCTCCATTTTCTCTGTTTATGGATTCTGTTCAGAAGGAAGCCGAATTTTAAGTCACCGTTTTAGGATAGGTAATATATCTTTATTTTTCAGAAGTTTTCAGTTGGTATACATTTGTTCACTTCATTGATATTTTTTATATATCATATAGCTATCTAATATGTAGTTTAATAATAAAATATTTTTAAAAGTCCAATACCTATATTCTCAATCTAATTCCATTTCTGTAAATAAAAAATATAATTTATTTGATTGAAATAACTAACAGCAAAAGCAAAAGAAAATCTCTCATCGGATAAATATCTAATTTTTATTAAAATTTATAAATATCTACAAATTATATCCAAAGTATTATAATTTAAGCACTTTCCCAAGA
The DNA here is from genome assembly GCA_004027835.1 of Alouatta palliata. NCBI lineage: Eukaryota > Metazoa > Chordata > Mammalia > Primates > Atelidae > Alouatta > Alouatta palliata. The sequence goes on along the minus strand of PVKV010030169.1, from coordinate 20,841 downwards.
AAAATATAAAAATCGTTTTTATAATTGCTCATTTGTTGTTAATGTTGACATGCATGAGAAAATGTGTGAGAAGAAATGAAAACTCTTTATAAGGAACAATGAAGTGAAATTTGTATGATCTATAGCAAAATTATTGCTTTGGCAAATTATATTGCATATCTGAAATGATTTATGTAGATATAATACATACAGGAGTTGATTCAGTAACTGGCAATATATAGAACATATGTAAAAATAATGAGTATATGCACAGGTTTAATATATAAAATTTTTGATATGTTAAATATAAATTATAAACTAACAAATGGAAAAGTAAAATTTATCATTTTACATAAAGTAAGCATACATTTTCATTAATGCTATTACCTATGCATAATAATTAGTGTAAATTAAATAAAAACAAAATTATCCTTTATCTTGATACCAAATTATTGAGGAAGTATAAAATGGTACTGGGTTTTTGGAAATTAATTTGGTATCAACAAAGTAGTTTTTCACCTGCTTTTTTAAAAAATAATTTGCCTTTTAGGACTGTGTCCAGTACAGCCACTAACAGATAAACATAAATGTGTGGTTACAAAATTGATAAAAGAGCTACTTTTCAATAAAATATATTGTTTTCATTCTATGGGTATTATGTAGCTATGCAACAAATCTAATAGATCTTATATACTTCCAGATAGTATTTCCACAATATATTGCTGGTAAAAAGTAAAGCAAATTATAATTTCACGTGTGCACATGTATATACATGTATTATGTAAATGCAAATTTATGTGAATATCTGTTCTTAAACACACTTTACTGATATCATTATTACTTCTGAGAGGATATATTCAAGTGCATTTTTTGAAAATTTTACACCGAGCATAAGGCAAGTGTATAAATAGCAAAAGGAAATTAAAGAATTAGTCACATAGTGGCATATCATTAGTGATTGTTTTTAAACAACAGTAGTTGTTTAATTTTTTTTTTCGAGGTAGTATAGATACAGTTAAGAAATAATGCTAAATGATAGAACTAGAAAACAGTGGAAAATAATAAGAAAAAATATATAAACAAGTTTTGTAGAGAAAATAATTATGACTTACTTTAAAGAAGCTAAACTCTAATTAGTCGGTGCGATCATTAGACTAAGGACCATAGGAAAAATTACACAAAGAATGCCCTTTTAATTGTTTCATTTGGATTACATGTCAATTGTGTTATAAAGTTTGATTTACATTTTGGAGTGTCTGTGTCAGAAAAAAAGTAGCAATATTCAGGGTTATAATGACTGCTGAATATATAGAAAAAGCCTTAAAAATATAACCTTGTCCAGTGGGTTTTTGTGTCATTTCTTATGAGATGTATGAACAGTTTATTAAGAATTGCTGTTCTTAGAAAAAAAGTGTTTGTTTAAATATATGTTATTTATTGATCTTGAAATATTTACTTATTAGTTTTAGTACATTGCTTATAGATTTCTTTTAGATACTTTGGAAGCATAATTATGCAGTCTGTAGATACACATGGGGTAGATTTCATGGTTTTCAATATTTATGGTTTTTTCTTTTTTTTTTTTTGCATTATTGCCCTGACCAAACTTTCCCTAAAATGCTGAATAGAACTGCTGATCGTAGACATCCTTGTTTCTTTTTTCACCTGAAGTTCTTCTGTTTTTCACCACTGATTATATATCCTGCAGTTTTTAATGTTTTTTTAACTGATAAGTGGCAAATTATATGAAATAGCTTTTCTGTAATTGCTGTCGTAGTGACATAATTCCATTTCTTTGTCAAGATTATTTGATTTGAAAACAAAGCAACAAGAATCCATTCTTCTGTTAAAGCCAATTTGTTCATGGTTAATTACAATTGAAGTATCTTTAGATTATGTTTGTCAAACATAAAACGTTACTTTTACTTAGTTTTTTAAATTTGTCATTAGGCATACAAACCTTTGGTTTTCCTTTTATATAATATTCTTATTAGTTTGGTATCGAGTTTATAGAGGTTTTATAAAGCATTTTGGGCAGAGTTTTTACTGCTTTTCTCCTGTGTAAAGTGGTTGTTCAATATTGGTATTCTTTAGTTCTCAATTATATGAGAAAGCTCAGGAATTTAGGCACCAACAAAGAATTTATTTGTTGGAAAGTTTCTCTTATAGAGGTACAGTTTTTGATTAGATATAGAATCGTTGAGATTTCCTGGCTTAACTATTTTGCCATATTTTTGTTTCTATCATTTCATGAATTTCAAGTTTATTGGCATAAATTTGCTTATAACACAATGTATATATCTCCAGTATCCTAGTGATGGTTCCCTCTACATTCCTGCTATTGATAATATATGTTTTTTTTTATTATTCCTTTGATCAGTCTTGCCAGAGATTTATTACATTTATTTCCTTTCAAACAATACAATTCTTCATTTGCTATTTAATTTTTTTTTAGATTTCATTAACTGATGTCAGTTTTAATTTTTATGTTTATAATTTTGATTTTATTTTCTAATTTCGTGCAGTGTATTCTCAAATCTTAAATTTTTAGGATTTTATCTTTGGCATTAATGCTCTAAATTTTCCTTCAGTCACATATTTTGGTACATAGTACACAGTTTTTAACAGCTTAGTTAAAGTATAATTGATTTCAAATAAGCTACACAATATATATATTTGTGTGCGTGTGTGTGTGTGTGAGAGAGAGAGAGAAAGAGAATGAGAGAAACCATCTCTACACTTAAGATTATGAACATGTTTATCAATCTCCCCAGATTTCCTTGTGCACTTTTGGATTTCCTCCTCCTAATTTTCCCTGAGCTCTCCCCACTTTCCCATACTATGGACATTCTGTATTGACATTAACTTCAACTTTTATTTCACATACAGGAGGTACATGTTCAGGTTTGTTACATGGGAATATTGTGTGATGCTGAGGACACCACACAATCTCATCACGTACAGATCTCATCATGTAGGTAGTGATCATAGTACTGGATAGGTATTTTTTAAACTCACCTCCTCCTTCTCCTTCCACCTGCTAGTAGTCTTCAGTGTCTACTGTTCCCATATTGATGTCCATGTGTGCTCAACTACACACACAGAAGCACACACATACACGCACATATATTAAATTGTGAAGTTTATCTGAAATCAATTATACCTCAATTAAGCTGTTAAAAACTGTGTGCTATGTACCAAAATACGTATCCAAAGGAAAATTTAGAGCATTAATGCTGAAGATAAAGTCCCGAAAATTAAAGATTAGAGAATAAACTTTTTTGAAATTACAAAATAAATTCAAAGTTAAAATCAAAATCAAGTATTTAGCTCCCACTTACACATGAGAACATACAGTATATGATTTTCTGTTCCTGTGTTAATTCACTTAGGATTTTGGCCTCCAATTCCATTCATGTTGGTGCAAATAATATTATTTCATTATGTTTTATGTCTGCATAGTATTTTATGGTGTACATGTACCACATTTTCTTTATCTAGTCTACAATTGATGGGCACCTAGGTGGATTTCATGTCTTTGCTATTGTGAATAGTGCAGCGATGAACATGTGAATGCATGTCTTTTTTGGTAGAATGATTTATTTTCCTTTGAGTATATACCCGGTAATAGGAATGCTGGATTGGATACTAGCTCTGTTTTCAGTTCTTTGAGAAATCTCCAGACTGCTTTCCACAATGGCTGGACTAATTTACATTCTCACCAAAGTGTAAAAGTGTTTTCTTTTCTCCACAGCCTGGCCAGCATCTGTTGTTTTTTTGACTTTAATAACAGACATTCTGACTTGTGTGTTATATTATCTCATTGTGGTTTTTATTTGCAGTTCTCTGATAATTAGTGATGTTGAGCAATTTTTCATATGTTTGTTAGCTGTGCATATGTCTTCTTTTGAGAAGTATCTCTTCATGTCTTTTGTCCATTTTTGAATGTGGTTATTTGAATTTTGCTTGTTGATTTGTTTAAATTCCTTGTAGATTCTGGATATTAGGCCTTGGTTGGATGCATAGTTTATGGATATCTTCTCCCATTGTGTAGGTGGTCTGTTCTGTTGGTAGTTTCTTTTGCTGTGCAGAAGCTCTTTGGTTTAATTAGGTTTCACTTGTCTATTTTCACCTTTGCTGCAATTGCTTTTGGGGACTTAGCCGAAAATTCTTTGCCAAGGCTGATGTCAAGAAGAATATTTCCTTGGATGTCTTCCAGGATTTTTATAGTTTGAGAACTTACTTTTAAATCTTTAATTCATTCTGAATTAAATTTTGTATGTAATGAAAGGTAGGGGTCCAGCTTCCGTCTTCTGCATATGGCTAGCCAGTTATTCCAGCACCATTTATTGAATGCCCATTGCTTCATCCCTTGTTTTTGTTGGTCTTGTCAAAGATCAGATGGTTGTAGGTGTGTGGCTTATATTTCTGAGTTTTCTATTCCATTCCATTGGTCTATGTGTCTGTTTCTGTACCAGTACCAAGCTGTTTTGGTTACCTTAGCTTTACAGTATAGTATAGAACCAAAAAGAGCCCGAATAGTCAAAGCAATTGTAACCAAAAGGAAAAAAGCTGGAAGCATACATACCCAACTTAAAACTATACTATGGAAATTCTTGTATGAGTCTTTTTGTGAATGTATAATTTCATTTTTCTTGGATAAGGTTCAAGGAGTAGAATGGCTGGATCATGTGAGAAGTGTACTTTAAAGTTGTTTTAGAGTAAGTCAATATGTTTTGCAACATAATTATACAATTTTACATCCTACCAATATTATGAGAGTCACAGTTGCTTTACATACTTGCCAGGACTTGTTTTAGTCAATATATTTAATTGTAACTCTTCTAATAGGTGTGCAGTGGTATCTCACTGTTGCTCTAAATTGTATGGTATACACAAGTCATCACTCTTTCCTTGCAAATTATTCTCAGTAAGTGGAAAAAATGGATTACAAGCCTGATGTTAATCTTTTCTTTCCCATTTATGCTTTTGCCTATATGGTTATTTTTTAATGTATGCTGGATTTTCTGTATGAAATACCATAGAAATAATTGGAAGTTTTGAAAAAATTTTTTCTTTTTAGTGAGCTTTTGCTTCTAAGAGACAGTTAGCATATGGGCAGCTGTCATAGCAATCAGCGATATTCCTTTTGAAGCTGCATCTCAGGTTTTGTGAGATGTTTTCTATTTCTGGCCTCTATCAACATTTAGAACATAGAGGCTCAGGGATGCCACATGAACCCCTGGGTTGTCTCCTTTTTCTTTCTCCTTTTTGCACTTTCTGCTTTGATATGTGTCCCCTGAGTTTTTGAGACTACTAAAATCCCTGCTCAGCTGCATAGTTTCTAAACTACAGCTTTGCGGTTATATCTTGGCTTCTCAATCACCTCCTTTGAGTTAGCATATATTTCTGGGGAAAAGAGGTGCCAAATTTGGGTCTCAACCGTTGGGCTTCTCTTTTGAGATCTTGCCTCATCAAGTGGTTGCCTCCTTGGGTTAGTAGTGCCTTTGAATAATGTCTTTAATATCTTCCAGCTTTCCTAGTTTTTCTCAGCAGAATGATTTGTCTGATAGAGCTTCTCAGTCATTCCTGAAAGCAGCTCCATGTATTCTCTTTTTGAAATAAGTTCGTTTTTCCTCTTATGCCTAATTAACCCAATCTTTATATCAATAATATTAAAAATTTTCTTAAAAGGCAAATAATTTTCTGAAAAGTGTATCTTTTCTGTCTTTTTTATTTTTATTTTTTTTTTGACGCAGAGTCTCTCTCTGTTGCTCAGACTGGAGTGCAGTGGCACGATCTTGGCTCATTGCAACCTCCCTCTCCTGGGTTCAAGCGATTCTCCTGTCTTTATTTGCTTTATGTTAGATTTTTTTTCATCGATTGCCTAAGTGTTTCCTCAGTTTCCAACATGTGCCAGATATGAATTACATGGTAGAGGTACATTATTGAGGCACAGCCCAGTGGAAAACAAACAAGTAAATACATAATATAGAATATAAATTTTGTGGTAATTTTAAAAGCTACATTAATAACCGAAATATTACCTGGTACTTTTTTTTGTTATGTTTACTGGTTGCTCTAGGGATTGGTGTATGAATCCTTTACTTATCTTGGTCTACTTACAGTTAAGAAAGTACTAATTTACGTAAATGAAACCTCACAGCAGAAAAACTCCTTTTATCCCTGCCTTTTCTTTGTGGCCTTTTTGTCATGTTTTATTTAAACATTTTATTGAAAACTTGATAATTATTCATTTTTTTCCTTTCATTTTATTGAATGAGGTAATTGTATATTCAGTGAAATGCATAGATTTTAAGCTAACATATTTTTAAATTTTGAAACATGGTTTCCTTTTGTTTTTAAAACATATTTATTATAGCTATTTTGAAGCCTGTCTGCTACTCAAACATTTTGATCTCTACAAAGGCAGTCTCTGTTGTTTGTCTTGTGTCCTATATATTTGTCACACTTTCCTCTTTTTTTCGGTGTCTCATAGTTTTGGAATTTTTATTTTGTTGTTGTTAAGTATTGGACATATTAGGTAATATAATATATTAAATCTTGAGATTTATTCCTCATCTGGTTTATTGTTGTTGTTTTACTGTTTATTTGTTGACAAGACCGGACTCATTTTGTGAAGTCTATTTTCACTGGAGTGTGCAGCTTCTGATACCCTTGTTTAGATTTTTCCTCAGGTTTTCATCTTTTAGCCTGGTTCCCTTGGCATCCTCCTCTGTCAGCATCATTAATGAAAGGTTGTACTTAAGCCTCTGAACAAAAAGATGTTCCTCCCTTACCTTTGGATCTGTTCGTGGCTTAGAAACTGTTTTTATGATTCTGGGTTCAAAATTGTTATCTTGTTTCTCAGCATTGGAAAGATACTGTACCATTTTTCCAGTCCGGATTCTGTTGAGAAGGCAGCCGTCATTTAAACCATTGTGCGTGGATTCATATTCCACATTTTTTGAAGTTTTTGGTGGATATACATTCGTTCATTTCATTAATATTATTTATATTTCATATAGATGTCAAATGTATAGTTTACTAAGAAAATATTTCAAAAATTTCAATTAAATTATTCCATTTAGGCAAATAAAAAGAATTTAGTTAGCTGACACTAGCAATAAAGAAAAGCAAAATAAAAAATATATAGCTGGTATGAAAAGCAACAAAAGCCAAAAAGCCAAAAATGTATTTCATATTTAAAACATAAAGATATCTGCACATTTTCCAAAAATTAAAAAATAAGCACATTTCCAAATAAGATGGTTTGTTATTTTTGCTAATCTGATATTACTTGTGATTTAAATGAGAAATGTAATGAGAAACACCAACCTGTTGATGAAGAATGATGAAGTGATAATTGTATTGCCTATTACAAAATATTTTTTGTGGAGAGTTATTATATATAACATATAATAACATCATGTTTTGACAAAACATGCTCTATATGAGAAGTGATTTATATAAATACAGTAAATACCAGAATTTATCAGTAACAAGCAATATATAGAACATAAAAGAATTAAGTGGAGATGCATGACACTTCCACAGGCTTAATGTATGATAATTTTGCATTTAGTATAATTGTAATGGTATTTTAACAAATGAACTTTGCATTGCACCTATATATATACACAGAGTGTAAATTAGCAATTATTTTATTCAATGTGTTTAATACTTAGTGCAAATTAAATACATAGCAAGTCACTATATTGTATATGAATATGAGGTTATTAGAGGGGTATAAAATTGAACCGGCAGGATGTAAACCTTTGATTTCCTGATAAATTCGGTGTAAAATTTATAAGAGTTTCCTAGAACATTTGGAGGAATGCTTTTCTAGTCCGTGGAAGAGTTTATGCAAAATTAGTGTTATTTCTCATTTTATGGAAATGATCAGGAATTCAGATACAAGGATGTGGAATTAGTTGTTAGGAAGGATTTTCATTGTAGATACGATCTATTTAATAATCATAGGACAATTGAGAATTTCTAGGCTTTAACATTTTTTTATCATTTCATAAAATTTAAAATTTATATCATAAATTTCTTTATAGTATTATATATTTGCCTTGAAGGAGATTTGTCAATTTTTTATTCTATTTAAAATAAAAACTTTGGGATTTGTCAATGTTTTCTTTAAAATTATTAAAATTTTATTAATAGATCTTAATTTTATTGGTTCACGTCTTCAATGATTTTTAGTAATTAATAATTCTGTTTTTTCAATTTCTTGTGGTGGACTGTGAGATCTTAAATTTTCAGCATTTCTGTTTGTAAAATTAATGCTATAAATTTTCCTTTAAACAGATATTTTAGTGCATCTCATACATGCTTTATTGAGGTATAATTGACTTAAACTCTGCAACTTAAAATAAACAGTATATATTTTGGGATATGTATATATTTGTGAAACAGTTACCATCATTAAGATAATGTAAATATTCATTCCACCCACCTTTTCAAGTTTCCTTGTGCACATGCGTATTGCCTGTCTACTGATGAACATACACTTTCCTTTTTTTGGATAAACTTCAAGGAATGGATGACTGGATTACATGAATAGTGTATTTCTGAGCTATTTTATAATATGACAAATTAGTTTGCAACGTTGTACCATTTTACACATTACTAGCAGTATGAATATTGCAGTTGGTTTACATCCTTTATAGCAGTTGTTAAGGTCAGAATGTTTAACTGTGGCCCTCCTAGTAGGTATGCAATAGTAATCTCATTGTCACATTATAATGCATGGATATAACCAAGTCATAGTTCTTTTTGTCCCAGGCATACACAGTAAATTGAAAAAAACAGATCAAAGGCCAGATGCTAATCCTTTTCTTCCTTCTTTTGCATATATACTTATTTTTTACTGTATGCTGAATTTTCTGTATGAAATACTATATAGTTTGATATTTGGTATCAAATTTAATTACTCTTTGCCTAGTGCAATGTCCTGAATGTTTTTATTCTACTTCTTTCCTTAAGATTTTTAAATAGTTTTTATAAAAATAATTACGTCTATGATATATTTTGAGTTGCTTTTTGTATGAGCTGTGAAGTTTAGATAGAGGTTTAATTTTTGTCTATGGCTATCCAATAGCTATAGCACAGTTTTTGAAAATATAAGATTATTTCTCAATTGAATTGCTTTTGGAGCTTTATCTAAAATCACTTGGCCATACTGTATGGGACTATTTCTGGATTCTTTTTCTTTCATTCATCTATGTGTCCATTTCACTATGAATACCATACTATCTCGATTGCTGTAGGTATATAATACATCATGACAGTGACTGGAGTGAGTCCTCCAACATATTTTACTGTTTTAAAATTTTGTTGGTTGTTCTAGTTTATTTCCCTGTCCATATCAATTTTAGAATAATCTTCTCAATAATTACAATAAATATTATTGGAATTTACTTACTTAGGAATTGTGTTAAACCTGTATTTTACTTTTGTGAGAATTTAAATTTACTCTGTTGAACATTCCAATTCACACGCATAGTATGTCTGTTTGTTTAGATATTCTCTGATTTCTCTCATCAATGTTGTGTAATTTTTAGCATACAGTGCCTATATATGTTTTGTTATATTTACTTCTAAGTATTTCATTTATGAAGCAATCATAAATTCTATTTTTTATTTCAGTGTCCACACATCTATTATTAGTATATATAAATATAATTGATTTCATGTTTATTTTGTATCCCAAACACTTGCCAATGTCCCTTTTTTTTTTTTTCTTTAAAGACAGGGTCTTGCTCTGTTGCCAAAGGCTGGAGAGCAGTGGCACAACCATAGCTCATTGTAATCTCCAATTTCTGGGCTCAAGCAATCCTCCCCTCTTAGCCTCCCAAGTAGCTGGAACTACAGGCTCCTGCCACTGCGCTTGGCTAATTATTTAATTTGTTTTTTGTGGAGACAGGATCTTGCTCTGTTGCCCAGGCTAGTCTTGAACTTCTGGTCTCAACTGGTCCTTCTGCCTTGGCTTTCCTAAGCTTTGGGATTACAGGCATGACTTGCCACATCCATCCAATTACTTCTTATTTCTAAGGTTTTTTTTTTTTTTATAGATTCTTTGAGATCATCTATGTAGACATTATGTCATCTGCAAAAAGAGATAGTTTTCTTTCTTCCTTTTAGGTTTATATGCCTCCTATTGCTTTCTTTCCTTGGATCACCAGCAAGTACTATTTTGAATAAAAGTGGTGAAAGTAAACTACTTGCCTTATTCCTGAATTTAATAGGAAAGCATTCGCTTTTCACTGTTACATATAATGTATGCTATAAGTTTTGGCAGATGATCTTTATCAAATTTGGGAAGTTCTCTATTTTTCTCTTTCTGAAAGTTGTTATCAAAAATGGGTATTGAATTTGGTTAATTGATTTTGCTTCATCAGTTGCTGTGTTCATGTCATTTTCATTCTTTAGCATGCTAATATGGTAGATTACATTGACGGATTTTTAAAATTTTTATTGTATATTTTAACCTGTATGACTTGATATTTTCATATCCATAGTGAAAGGATTGCTACAAACAAATTTATATATCCATCACCTTCCATGGTTATCTTTTTTTGTATGTGTACACCTTATATCCCTGGAATTAAACCAACTTGTAAACCTTTTATATATCACTGAGTTTTATTTGCTGGTATAATGTTAAAATTTTGTGTCTGTAGGTCTGTGTTTTTTCTGTGGTACTTCTTTGTCTAATTTTGAAATAATGGTAATACTAGCTTCATAAAATGAATTGAAAAGTTTTCCTCTTTAATATGCTATTTTTCTGTTTCTGTTTTCTGTCTTAAATGTTGATATGCTGTATTTTCTTTTTCCTTTATTTCAATGGTTTAAAAAAAATTCTTGGTGGCATCTATTTGACCCACGGATTATTTCCAACTACATTGTTTTATTTGCAAATTTTTATCAATTTTGCTATTAATGCTTTTGTTACTGATTTCCATTTGATTCCTTTGTGGTCAGAGAACACACTCTTAGGATTTTAGATCTTTTAAATTTGTTGAGATTTATTTTATTTACCAGGATATGCTCTAATTTGATGTATACTCCATGGATGCAGGAAGGTAATTTGTATGCTACTATGGTTGGATGCAGTATTCTATAATTGACAGTTAGATCTTGTTGGTTGATGGTGTTATTTTCTTTAAAATCCTTGTTGACTCTGTGTAGTTGTTCTATCAATTGTTAAGAGAGGGAGGTTGAAGTCTCCAACTACTGTCGATTAATCTACTTCTCCTTTCAATTGCATCAGCTTTGTTTTCATTTTTTGTAGCTCTGTTTGTTGGGTGCAAACACCTTTAAGATTACTATATATTCTTTTGGATTGACCATTTGTTATATAATGTCCATCTTTGTTTCTTGTAGTTTTCATTGCTGTGAATTTTGCTTTATCTGATGTTTACATTGTGATTCCTGATTTCTTTTGATTATTTTTGGGATATATATTCCCCATCCTTTGATTTTTTTACATTTTTTTATTTTCATTGATATCTAATGGATGCACATATTTTGGGGGTACATGCGATAATTTAATACATTGATATAATTTGCAAAGATGAAATCAGTGCATCTGGGATATCCATCACCTTAAATATTTGTCTTTTCCTTATATTTCATCCTTTACTTTTAATCTGCCTATATCATTATATTTAAAATGAAATTATTGTAGATAGAAATATAATTAATTCACTTTTTTGTTAATTCACTCAGCCAATATCAGTATTTTAGTTGGTATATATAGGGTATTTTCATTTAATATTATCTATGTGTTAGCACTTAAGCGTACCATTAATTTTTTTTTTTCTGTTTGTTCTCTCTGATTTTGTTTCTCACTATTCTCTTGTCTGTCTGCCCGTGGGTATTTGAATTTTTTTAATTCAACTTTTATTTATCTGTAGTGTATTTGAACGTACATTTCTGTGTTACTCCTTTACAGATTACTCTGAACAACAGATCGATGGTAGATGGATAGATGGATATCATAATCTGCTGTCATCATTTTATCACTTTTAGTAATGTATAAGAAACCTTATCTCCTGTTACATCTTTATTCCCCTCAATTCATGTCTTAAGTATTTACTCTACACACTTGAGATCCACATCAGAAAATGTTACACATTTTACTTATAGTGAAAAACCTAATTTAGAAAGCTTAAGAGGAGAAAGTTAGTTTGTTGTATTCACCTGTGTTTTGATAACCTTGGCCTTTCTTATTTGATATTCCATGATTACTTCTTTTATCATTCTTTTCTGTCTAGATAATTTGCTTTTAGCAATTCTTTTAGGGTGGTTGTGCTGGCAATAAATTTTATTAGTGTTCCTTCATCTGACAATGTCTTACTTTACATTTGATTTCTGAGAATATTTTCACTGGATATAGGATTCTGGGTTGACCATTCTTTTCTTTCAGCATTTTAAAAATACAGCCTGATTCTGGCTTCTCTGCGAGAAACCAGATGATAAATTTAACCTAATTTGAATTTTTTTATACTTTCCCTATAGGCATGGTATAATTTCTCTCTTGTTGCTTTCAGTGACTTTGTTTTGTCTTTGGTTTCCAGAGGTCTGACTATGATGTGTCTTGGAATGAATTGCTTCAGGTTTATCCTAATTGTGTTTCACTAAGCTCTTGAATCTGTAGATTTCATTTGACAAACTGGGAAGTTTTAGGCATCTTCTCCTAAAGTATTCTCAGTCCTATACTCTATTCACTCCTTACGGGATTTCAGTCACAGGAATGTTGGAACTTTTCTTATTGTCCTACATGTCCCTGAGATTTTGTTCCTTTTTTTCTCCCTTCTATTCCCTCTCTGTTGTCCTGATTGGGTAATTTCTTTTTTTCTGCCTTCCATATCATTAATTAGCTCCTCTGCACCACACAAGCAGGGGAAAGGTGAAGGCACTACCTCTATTGCCAGGTGATTGTAAAAGAGTGTTCCATCTTTGGCCTCCATTGACTCCTGAATGGGGGATGTTCCTGGTTACTCCTGGGTGGGATTGGGAGTTCTGGTCCCTGTCTAGGCCTCCACTCATTCCTCCCTGATGGAGAAAGTAGGAGTGTCAGGTTATAGCTCCTCATATGAACTTCACTGACAATGTATAGAGTGACTTTTTTAAAAAAAGTTTTCACCATGAGCTGTTATGAAACCATTAATCTCTACTTAGCCTCCTTTGACAGCACTCCAGCAGAGAGGGGAGCAGTATCTCATTAATTCTCAGGGAGGGGTAGTCCAGGTTTCCCACATGCTCTCTTTTCACACCAGTGGTATGGCTGAGGGCATGCTCTTTAGCACCCAGCAAATATGAAAGTACCAGCTTCCTACTGGGCTTTGTTGGATCATATGTGGTGGCAATTTGGGTTAACTAGTTACATAGTGGTGAAGGTGCATTTTTGATGGCATGGTTGAGGGTGGGATCTTTGGTTTTCTGTGATGTTTGGCTGAAGTAGAACATTATTAAAAATGTCTTTAGTATCTTGCAGATTTCCTAGTTTTTCTCAGCAGAGTGGTTGGGCTGAAAGAGGCTGGTTTGCCTCTTAAGTGGAAGTGTTCACTTTTACAAATACTTGTTATTGGAATACTTGTGAGTCTATAAATTTTTATTTCATAGAAAATGGACACAGGGAGGGGAGCATAACACACTGTGGTCTGTCGGGGGAAAATAGGGGAGGGACAGCAGGGGGTGGGGAGTTGGGGAGAGATAGCATGGGGAGAAATGCCAGATATAGGTGATGGGGAGGAAGGCAGCAAATCACACTGCCATGTGTGTACCTATGCAACAATCTTGCATGTTCTTCACATGTACCCCAAAACCTAAAGTGCAATAAAAATAAAATAAAATAAAAAAAGAAAGTGTATTCAATCTATATGTCCATAAAATAAACAATTTCTGTTAAAGCAAATGATCTTCCCAAGGAGTGCATCTGTTATTTTTTTATCATTGTACTTAATTTATTTCAAGTTAAATATTTGTACATTTGGTACATTTATAATTGATCTCAGTTATCATTTAAATAAATAATAGAAAATCATATTATATATTTATCCACATATTTTCCTTTTCAGGATTTTTCACTCCTTCCTAAAGTTAATAGTTTCTGTAAGGTGTTATCTTCCCTTACCCTAAATGGCTTCCTTTAGCACTGTTTGTTTTGTAGTTTTCCCAGTGGCAAATTGTCTCAGGTTTGAATATCTTATTTCACTTTCAGTTTGGAAGCATAATTTTTCTACATATAGAATTCTGGATTGGCAGTTTTCTTTTTTTTCTTTCAGCATTGGAAAGATAGAGCTCCATTTCTCTAGTTCTTCACTATAAACCATTGATTTTTCTTTCTTATAATATCTTCTTTGTGATATTATTTTGGTGTAAAGCTTATAACAGTCTCATAAAATAATTGAGAAGTGTTTCTTTTGTATGGAAAAGATTGTGCAAGGTTGGCATTCTTTCTCATAATGGTGAAGAGTGTAGGTCACTAAGCAGTAGCATGTAGAATCATTGGTAGGAAGGATTTAATTACAGGTATAATTTATTAAATAGATACAGAATTATTGAGATTTCCTAAATTTTTTTGTTCTTGTTAAGCTGATTTTTTTCTCTATAGAATTTATTGATTTCATGTAACTTTAAATTTATCAACGTAACTTTGTTTAAAATAATTACGTATATGTCTCAAGGATCTGTAGTGATAATCCTCTTTACATTCTTGGTAATGATAATATCTGGCTTTTTAAAAAATAATTGTTGTCAAGGGTTTATCATTTGTGCTCTATTAAAAAAACCCAGCAACATCAAAAAGATAATTAATATAATTAATGTAATTAAAACTATTTATTTATTGATCTTAATTTTAGTTTTTTCATTTTTTGGCTTAAAATTAGTTTTTTCCAATTTCTGGAGGATTAATCTATCTTGAATATTTCATATAAATATTAAATTTCTTAGTATTCTATCTTCAGACTTTCTCCTTTGAGTTTAATGGTCTGAACTTTCTTGGAGACATTTGGTGCATATGGCACATTTGGAATAGATTTAGTGAAATAGAATTGCTTTAAACTGTACAATGTTAAAGTTAATATAAACGTTTTAAGATGTGTATACTTAAGAAACCAATACTACAATCAAGATAATGTAAATATCCACTCATCCTTCACCAAAGTTTCTTATGAACCTTGTATTTTTTCCCTTTGATCTTGCCCAGGCTCTGCACCCTTTCTCATGTCATGGACATTCTTCCAGGAGTCTTTGTATGGAAATATAATGGCATTTTTTCTTGGAAAAATTTCAGGGAACAAAATGACTGGATCACATGATATTTCTGCCTTTCAGTTATTTTAGAATATGCCAATGTGTTCTGCAGTGATTATACTGTTTTGCACTCTACCAGCAGTGTAGGAGAGTTACATTTGCTTTATAATCTTGCCAGAACTTTTTATGGTCTGTATTTTTTGCTGTTGTTCATGTAATAGGCATTTAGTGGTATCTCACTGTTGTTCTAAATTTCATGGGTGTAAAATCAAGGCCTAGTTCTTTCTGTTTGAGGCATCCTCAGTAAATGGAGAAAATGGATCCCAAGCCTGATACTAAATATTTTTCTTCCAATTTGCTTTCTGCTTTTGTGGCTACTTTTGATTGCAGCCTGGCTTTTCTGTATGAAGTCATATAAAGGTAATAGGAATTTCTGGGGTATTATATCATTCTCTAATGGGCATTTGCTTTTGCATTTGGGAGGCATTTAGGGTTGAGACAGTTCATCTCATCACAATCAGAGATTGAATTCTTTGGAAACTGATCTCAGGTTTTGTGTGGAGTTTTCTATTTTAGGTTTATATCCATATCAAGATGTAATTCCTTAGGGATGCCAAATGAACCCCTGGTTTGTTTTCCCTGGCTTATTTCCTTTGTGCACCGTTAGGTCTGATCTGTATCCTCTCGGTTGGATGAAACTGCTGAACGTCCTTCACAGCTGCTTAGCTGCTCAGCTACAACATTCTGCTTAGCATCTTGGATCCTCAATCACATCCTTAAAATCAGCGAAAGCCTTCAAGCGAGAAGCAGTAGCAAATTTGAGTGGTTCTCATTACACAAGCTTGTCTCTTGAGAGTCTGTCTGCTTTCTTCCTTTGGTCTATGGTGCCTTCAAATAATATCTTTAATATCTTCCAGATTTCCTAGTTTTTCTCAGCAGAGTGGTTGGGCTGAAAGAGGCTTGTGCCTCTTCAGTAGAAGTGTTTATCTTTACAAATACTAGTTATCAAAATACTTCTGACTCTGTAGATTTTTGTTTTATAGAAAATTTATTCAATCTATATGTGCTTAAGATAAACAATTTCTGTTAAGGCAAATGATCTTCCCAAGGAGTGCATCTTTTTTTATCATTATGCTTAATTTATTTCAAGTTAAATATCCGTAAGTTTAATACACTTTTCTTCAGCATCTAACATGTGCCAAGTATGAGCCATATGGTGGCAGTACTTTTATTGAGATATAGCCTATTTGGAAACAAAAACAGTAAATAATAAGTATGTTATAAAATGTAAGTTTGGGAGAATTCATTATACTGCCATAGTAACCATATTACTAACTGTACTGTGTTGAATTGTTGCTTTGGGGATTGGCATATGAATCTTTATCCTATCGTATTCTACTTGGAACTATGTTAGTACCACTCCACATAAATGTTAACTTCACAACACTCTGTTTCCTTTTCATCCTCTTTCCTTTGTGGTCTTGTTTTCACATATTTTACATATACAATATTTTCATCAGTTTTGTTTTATACATTATTTTTCAAAATCAGTAGAAAAATTGACTTATATTTATCTACATAATTTTCTTTTCTAGTGTGCTTGGCTCCTTTCTGTAGTTTTTAAGTTCCATGAAGGGTTATTTCCCTTCAGTCTGAAGACATTGCTGTAGTATTCCTTGCGTTACAGCTTATCCAGAACAGATTGTCTCAGGGTTGATTGTGTGGATGTGTCTTATTTCATACTGAATTTGGAAGGATAATTTTTCTAGACATAGTATTCTGAATTGAAAATTTCATTTATTTTCTTTCAGCCTTGGAAAGATGCTGTCCCATTTTCTCCATGTCTCTGTGGATGCTCTTGAGAAGACAGCCATTGTTTAAATCATTATTCCCAGGTAGACAGTTAATATTTATTTCTCTGGCACTTATAACTTATTTATTATTTGGCCCTTAGCTGCTTAAGTATTATATACCCATGTGCATATCTGGTTTTATTTAACCAGATTTGGTTCCACTAATCTTACATTTGTAATTTGACATATTTCTGAAAATTTGAGAATTAGGGGCCACCTTTCTACAAATCATGCATCTTTCTGATCCATTTCTCTTTCTCTTTATATTGGACTCTGACTAAAATATGTTTGATGATTGAACATTGTCTCAAAGGTAACTATAGGTTGCAGTACTCTTGCTAGGCCAGAACCCCAGAGTCTTTGAACACTCTAAGACCTCTGGTATTATTGTTCTTCATTAAACTTCACATTCGCTTCCTGCTGAGCCTTGATGAGTCTTGTGTACATGTACAGCCTAGCCCTTTAACAAGGACCTATTTTGAACTGCCATACTGACTACTGTCCTTGTTCTGTACGTAGCTCCCCCATTTTAAGTGCCCTATCAGGTAAATCACAGCTGCATTAGCAGCCCCCAAATTTCCATCTCTGTCTCATCAGCTCAGTAACACCGCCATGCTCTGCCTGGTCTCAAACTCCTTGCCACAGGAGAATTTTCCCCACCCACAGGACCTGGGAAAACATGAGGCTCTCACCCTGACAATACCTTATGTCTGTGAGAAACTCTCACACATTGTTTGTGGGAGGACAAATTGGAGTCAGGACTCTGGCAAAGTTTGGGCAGGTTTATGAAGCTGAATATACCCATACAACATGACACAGTAATTCTACTCTGACATATAATCATACTAAAAATTAACATGTGCCAGGCTGGGCATGGTGGCACATACCTGTAATCCTAGCACTTTGGGAGGCCGAGGCAGGCAGAGCACCTAAGGTCAGGAGTTCAAGACCAGCCTGGCCAACATGGTGAAACCCCGTGTCTACTAAAAATACAAAAATTAGCTGGGCATGGTGATGCAAGCCTGTAATCACAGCTACCCAGGAGGCTGAGGTAAAAGAATCGCTGGAGCCTGAGAAGCAGACGTTACAGTGAGCCAAGACTGTGCCACTGCAGTCCAGTCTGGGAGACAGAGTGAAACTCTATCTCAAAAAAAAAAAAAAAAAAAAATTAACGTGTGCCAAAAGGCATATAGAAACACTAGTTCCTAATACGCCAAACTGGTCACAACCTAGAAATTAAATCACCGTCTCTAAGAATGAGTAAAATATGGTACATTGCACAAATTAATACCATATACCAATGAATATGGTAAAACTTCTACAGAGTTGTTGTTTCATGATCTCTGAGTGCTCCCTGCCCATGCAGTGGTTGGAAGGAGGTGTTGGGCCTAGTTGGGAAGACTAGTACATTTTTTGTCTCTTTATCGTTAGCAGTATTTCCAATAACATCCCTCTTTCTGGTTCTACCTGGCTTCCCTAGTTTCTTTGGCAAGATTATTGTTGTGTGTCAAATTATGTTACTATGTTAGTAGCTGGGAAATACTAGATCTAGGTCTAGGTTCCTTTCTTTTGTTTGGTGGGGGTCGTAAGATGCCTTGTTGCTTTGTTCTTCCAGTTTGCCTTCCACATATAAGTTTGCCCTCCTCTGTTTAGAGTTCCTTTTTAGTTGTCTCTTGCATTATATCCATGGTTTAGCATTCTCACAAGTAGAAAGGAACAAGGAGAAACAAGTATATGCTGTTTGCCCAGGGAAGAACTTCAACCTAATATTTTTTAGGTTCATCCAAACTTCAGAATACATCAGTACTTGAGGTTTTTAATGACAAATATAGTGTATTTTTTTGAAAGCCTACATTTTGTTTTTCCATTCATCAGTTTATGGACATTTGTGATGTTTCCACTTTTTGCTGTTATGAATTATAGTGCTATAAATAATCAGGTATAATTTTGTGGTTACATGTTTTTGGTTATCTTGAGTAGACAACTAGGATTGGAAATTGTGCGTCATATGGTAACTCTGTCTCATGTTAAGGAATTACCAGACTGTATTTCAAAGTAACTGCCATTTTTTACATTCCCAAGAACAATATATGAGGATTCCAGTTTCTCCACATCCTCATAAACACTTGCTATCTGTCTTATTGGTTATACTGATTCTTGAGATGTCAACACCACCTGTGGAAGTCTGACCATTACAGTGATACAAGTGGGCTAGGGATGGCCGTTGGCTGCTTTCAGAGGGGGAAATGCAACCAATTGACCAAGACTCCCTCTCCATCATTACGTTTATCCAGTATGAATTTTACAACAGAGGTTTTAAGTGAACACACTTGTGGATAATTAACATGGTTAAAAGAGTGGTTTTATGAATGATAAAAGCTTTAGGTTCCTGACCCAGAGTAAACACTATTAACAGGTAATTCCTCTTTGATCTCCCTCTGAGAGGGCCATCCAGCACAAAATTCACATGAGTAAACAGAGAGGAGACAAAGGAATGTGGGGTAAACAGACTCGGAAAGCCTCATTCCTATCTTTTCCCTGACTTAATGGACCTGCTGCCTTCGGCCTATCCCAGTAAAAGCTTTTGGCCTTCCGAAAGGTTTGAGACTAATCTAGAACTTTTCCTAATATATTTTTAATATTTTGCCAGCTACCCCAAGTGATTATCAACAGTTTCTTGTGAGTGTGAATTATTATGCCACTTTGGGTTTGGTATGCATATCTCTAAGAACTAATGATGTTGAACATCTTTTTATGTGATTACTATTTGCATATCTTCTTAAGAGAAATGTCTTTTAGAATTCTTTGCCAACTTTTAAAACATTGGATTGTCTGCTTATTACTGAGACAGTTCTTTATATTTTCTCTTTGTAAATCGTTTATCGGATAGATGATTTTAAAATATTGTGTCCCATTCAGGCAGTTGTCTTTTCATTTTCTTTACGATGTCTTCTGAAGCAGACATTTTCAATTTTGATGAATTGCAATGTATCAATCTTCTATCTTATATCAATTTTCTATCTTATTGCTTGTGCTTTTCCTGTCATATCTAATAACTATATGTATATATATGTGTGTATGTATGTAATATTTAATCCCCTTAAAAGTAATTATCAATACTTTGATTTTATTGATTGGGCACAGAGACTTAGTGCAATTCAGCAACTTGCCCAAAGTCATATTGCTTGTGAGTGGCTCAAATGGAATTTGAACTAGACAGGTCTTTTTCTAAGCTAGTTCTATTATACCATCATGTCTAATACATATTGACCTTGAAAGTAAAATACAAAAATATATAACTTATACTATGAATAACAGATCTTGGAATATTATAACTAGAATAGGAAAACCACAAAAACAACAGCAACAGGCACAGTTCCAGTCCCTTTACAGTTATATGATCTTTTGTTCCTCATTACAACCAAGGACTTTAGACATTATTGATGTCTAGCTCTTTGTTCTATGGACAGGTAAGTTTTAAAAAAGAATACGTATCACCACTTAAATAAAAATCAGATTTGGGAAGATAATCTCTTTATTAAAATACACCCAGTAATAGGATTGCTGGGTCAAATGATATTTCTAGTTCAAGATCCTGGAGGAATCGCCACACGGTCTTCCACAATTATTGAACTAATTTCTCTCCCACCAACAGAGTAAAAGTGTTCCTGTTTCTCCACATTCTCCCCAGAATCTATTGTTTCTTGACTTTTTTTTTTTTTTTTTTTTTTTATTT
>PVKV010030168.1:0-22608 GCA_004027835.1 Alouatta palliata | reverse complement strand
CTGGAGTGCAATGGCGCGATCTCGGCTCACCGCAACCTCCGCCTCCTGGGTTCAAGCAATTCTCCTGCCTCAGCCTCCCGAGTAGCTGGGACTACAGGCACGTGCCACCACGCCCAGCTAATTTTTGTATTTTTAGTAGAGACGGGGTTTCACCATGTTGACCAGGATGGTCTCGATCTCTTGACCTCGTGATCCGCCCACCTCGGCCTCCCAAAGTGCTGGGATTACAGGCGTGAGCCACCGCGCCCGGCGAAATATACAATAAATTATTAACTATAGTCATCCTAACGTGCTATTGAATATTATTGAATTCCATCTAATCATATGTTTGTACCAATTAACCAATCTCTGTTTATTCCTTACCCCCGGCTCCCACCAACACTTTCCAGTCTCTGATAACTATCATTTTATTCTCTACCTCCGTGAAATCAAATTATGTACCTCCCATATCATTGTCAATATTATTATTTTTTCCCACCCAGGCTCCTAGGAAAGATTTATTGACAATATTACTGGAATCTAAATCCTCTAGGTCATTTTTTCACCAAGTCCCTTATTTTCTTAGAGCATTATTTTTTTTTCTTCAATCAATAGCTTTATTGAGATAAAATTCCCATTCTATAAAATTTCCTTGTTTGAAGTATACAGTTTAATGGCTTAGTATATTCACAGCAGTGTGCAACCATCACCACAATCAATTTTAGAACATTTTCAGCAGGGCACAGTGGTTCACGCCTGTAATCCCAGCTACTCAGGAGGCTGAGGCAGAATTGCTTGAACCTGGGAGGCAGAGGCTGCAGCGAGCTGAGATTGCGTCACTGCCCTCCAGCCTGGGCTACAGAGTCAGACTCCATCTCAAAAACAAAAAAAACCAAACCGTTTTAGAACATTTTCATTTCACCACCCTGCCAAAAAACCCTGTTCCCCTTAGCCATCAATCCTCAGCTCCCTATTCACCTCTAACCACAAATCTATTTTCTGTCTCTGTAGAGTTGACTATTCTACATATTTCACATAAATGAAATAATATGATATATGATCCCTTGTGACTAGCTTCTTTCACTTAGTATGATTCCAAGTTCATCCATATTTTGGTATGTATCAGTCCTTCATTCCTTTTTATCATGGAATAATATTCTGTTGTATTGATATGTGACATTTTATTTATCCATCTTTTGATGAACAAAAGATGTATTATTCCACTTTTGTATTATTTCCACTTTTGTCTATTATAAGAATTCTGCTATGAACACTCATGTATAAGTTTTTGTGTGAACATGTTTTCATTTTCCTTGGATATACACCAAGCAGTAGGATTGCTGAGTCATAAAGAACTCTAGGTTTATCTTTTTGAGGAGCTTCCAGATTATTTTCCAAAATGGCAGTGCCATTTTGTATTCCCACCAGTAAAATATGAGAGTTCTAATTTTTCTGTCTTCACCAATACTTGTTATCTATCTTTTTTATTATAGTCATCATAGTCTGTATGAAGTGATTTATCACTGTAGTTTTTTCTGTAGTAATTTAAAAAAGTTCCTACCTACTTTAGCCTAAAATTACTTTCCTGACTCTCTTCAGAGAGCCTGCCAGAGAATTCTCTCTCTCGTGCTGTCTCCCTTATGCCTCGGCATAAGCTCTGATAAAGCCCTGTCTGGGAAAACTCTTGGACTTCTGTAAATTCCTTTTACATTGAAAGCCCAAGAACCCATGGCCACTAACAGGCCAATTAGAAGGCTCCTGCATTAGTCTAGGTGAAGGGTGATGATGGCTTGGACCAGAATAATGTGGTAGTCATGGAAATGGGGAGAATTTGACAGACTAGAGATTTATTTTGGAAATAGAATTGAAACTGAACAGACTGAATTGGGCAGGGAGCAGGGAAAGTGAAGAGGAAGGAAGACTCCAGGATTATGCCTTAGCATTTGGGTGCATGAAGGGATGGATGAAGGGATGGATGGATGGATGGTGGTTGGATGATGGGTGGTTGGATGAATGAGTGAGTGGATGGAAAATGGAGAGATGATGAACTGAGATGGGGAAGACTAGAAGAGGGGCATATTTTTGGGGAAAGACAGTTTGCAGCACGTTAAGTTTGAGGTGCCTCAGAGTCATACAAGAAGGTTTGTCAGAAGAGCAGTTGGATATAAGATTTTGGAGCTCGAAAGACAGGGAGGGCCTGACGGTATGTTTAAACCTATGTGAACATCACATAGGTAACATTTAAAGCCTTAGAAATGGGCCGGGTGTGGTGGCTCACACCTGTAATCCAGCACTTTAGGAGGCTGAGGAGGTGGGTGGATCATTTGAGGTCAGGAATTCGAGACCAGCCCAGCCAATAACAGAGAGATGGGTGAAAACCCATCTCTACTAAAAATACAAAAATTAGCGGAGTATGGTGACGCAACTCAGGAGGCTGAGATGGGAGAAGCTCTTAAATCCCGGAGGCGGAGGTTGCAGTGAGCCAAAATCGCACCACTGCACTCCAGCCTGGATGACAGCGCGAGACTCTGTCTTAAAAAAAAATTAGAAATGGGTAATGCACCTAGGAAGAAAGATGAAAGGAGGGCAGTGCCCTGAGGTGTGCCAGCATTGGAGGAGACAAACAGCCAGCGACGTAGGAGGAAAGCCCAGAGAAACTGAGCTGCACGGATGAAGTAGTAACAGATCAGATGCCACCAAGAGGACAAGAAAGACAGACTCTTGTATTTAGCAACTTGAAAGCCTCTGACTACTTTTTACTCAGAAATCAAATCCCAAGGAAAATGTTTCCCCTCCCTGCAGGAGTTTCTGCAGGTCCCTTTACATGCTCCCTTCCACTTCTTTAAGTGCGAAAAGTAATTAATTTGGGGTGATGTTTTAATTTCTATTCTTTTTGACTTATAGCTGTGTTTTCTCATTCTCTACAACAATAGGTAATATGTTGTAATAGAAAAATCCATTGTGGTCAGTGATAACTTCTGTCTGTTCCTGGGCACAGGGGACATCACTGTAGTGCCTGTTCCTCCCTCCCTACTGCTGATAAGGAAACACGGGCAGGAATAATACTAATAATTTGTGCTACTTTTTGTGCATACCCTTGGCCTTATTCTGGGTTATTGAGCTGAGAGATTGTCTGAGGCTGGAGCTGTATTGTCTGAATCCAGGAGCAGAAAGAACTGAGGGCTCTTTTACGGCATCCACCTGGAGGCTTCCTTGCAGTCTTGGGTTGCTAAGTGCATTGTTTAATTTAGAAGCTCCTTTTATCCTGGCTCTCTTGACCAGCCAAAGCTGTGGTCACTGTTTTCAACAAGGACTGGGGAAAGAAAGGGTGGAATTAATTAAACCTAGAGGAAGGGACTTTGAAGGGCGGAGCTAAGGTCAGAGAACAAACCCTTTAAATAAAGGGCCCACACTGGCTGCCAGGGAGTGCGCAGGACTGGCAAGAGGGAAGCCGGGCTGCTCCACACCTTTCGCGCCTTCCATCTCCTGCACGTCCATCTGTGAGAAGGAGGCAGAGCCCAAGGGAGATGATGGAGCCTGAGGAGTACAGAGAGAGAGGTGAGCGACAGGCATCCTTGGCCCCCTTCCCTGCTGCTACTCCTGCAGGAACAGCTGCTGGTGGGTGGCCCTTAGATTTTGGGGTGACATTTGACAGGAGCATTAGAATTGCCTTCTGCAAGTTGGCACCAGCAATATTTCTTTTTCTGTGAAAGGAATGTGGGATCAGAGTGTAAAACTTCTGAACCACTCTTTCATTCTCCCTCATATACCCATTCTCACATATGTCCACACAACCGTGCCTTGCTTTTCCTCCCCACTTTTTCACAAAATAGAGGATTTGGATCCCTGAGCCATTAAATGGGAAAACAGGAGTGTTCATATTCTGAAATAGAAAAAAAATTTCTCAATATTCTGTAATCACTGCAAATCTTTTCTTTCTTAACATTTATTTCTTTATGTGTGAATCTATGAGTAGCGTTCTTTCATGTGGTCATTCATTTCATAAATATTTAGTAAGTGCCTACTCTGTATGAAGCCAAACCAAGTGGTTATTCAGTTTTCAGGCATGGCTCTCCCATAGAAGGAAAGTAGGTAATTGTTTAAAAGAGAATCTTGAATGTCTTTACTTCTATGGTTTTTTTATATCCTCCTCCTCACTAAGTAGTGTGCCTGAGCTTATTATGTTGCTTTCCGAAGGCACTGTTAGCTGAGAGCAGGTTCCTGTGGACATTCATCCTCTGGTGGAACACAAATACATTTAGCACTGTCCCTGGACTAGTGGAGGGTTAGGTCTAGAGCTCTCAGATCTCTAGTGGATCCCTGCTGGAGAAGCACCAGGCTTTGAGAGGGCTGGAGGAGCGTAGGAAGAAGACAGAATGCTGCGATCTACCTTCATCTCATCAGTTTTGTCTGGGGCGCGTTCTGTTCTTAAGAACTTTGCATAAGCTGATGCAGAGGGCAGAAAATGAGCTCCCTTTCCTCCTAAGTAAAAGCAGCTTAGGAAGTACTAAGAAATAGATACTGAGCAGAGAAAGAGTTATGTACACACACACACACACACACACACACCAAGAGACAGAGGTACCAAAGAGAGACCTGAAAGGATAAATAATTTACAATAGTTTCGAAGTATTTGACTTGACTTTTTTACCTTCCTTATTCATATATTCATAGATGTTTTGTTTCTGAGAAGAAAAGAAAGGCAGGAGAGACAGTCAAAACTGAAGTAGATTAAGGAAGGGGAAAGGAAATGAAACATTTCACTTTGGTGCTAGAGTTTTTTGCTTTGGAGATTTCCCCGCTTGTTCATTTGCTCACTCAGAAACTCTGTCCATCATTCATTCACTCCCTCACTCTTTTTTTAAATTCTGAAGATAAGGTTGTGCAGGAGATCAGATCCTTCCCTCGGCCCATGAATCCGTCTCCTTCTTTACCAAGTCTCTTGACCTGGACCTGGGAGGGATGGGCACAAATCAGTCAGGTCCAGTCAGGGTACTTGAACTTGATTTCTCTGTGTCACTTCTAGGGAGAGAGATGGTGGATTACATCTGCCAGTACCTGAGCACTGTGCGGGAGAGACGTGTGACGCCAGACGTGCAGCCTGGCTACCTGCGAGCCCAGCTGCCTGAGAGTGCTCCTGAGGACCCTGACAGCTGGGACAGCATCTTTGGGGACATTGAACGAATCATCATGCCTGGGGTGAGACACAGTGACCACAGGGCGGTTCTGGATTTCAGGGCACAGGACGATGGGTGGTGGCCTGAAGAAAGACTTGCTTTGGGTCAGCTTGGGATGACAATGCATCCTTCAGCAACTTGGTCACCAACAGCCCAGCCCATTTGCTAGGCATGTGAAGCGCAGGACTTTGACTAGCATTAGGTTTCTTTTTTTTTGTTTTTGTCCAGTTGTGCCAAGGCATGAGGTTTCTGATGCCAGGGCAGGGCTGGCCACAACACCTGCACCCCAGAGCAGTCTGGCAGCATTGTGGAAGTATAATGGGATGGGTGGAGAAGTGAACATTTTGTCTGAGGGGAAAGGACAACTGTGAGTGGTAAGACTGGGGAAAGGAAGCTGAAGGTAGTGCCTGGCCCTGACGGCAGAGCCAGGGACTCTTTATACAATGTCTGAGACCACGCCAAAGAGAAAGAAGGAAGTGGGGAACATAACCCTGCAGGAACACCCTGGTTACCAGGTTGCATTGGCCCAGGAAACTGAGCGGGCCCCGGCATCCCTTCCTGTCCCCTTTGAGGTCTGGTGATTGAGCTGCTTTTCAAGAAGAAGAAGGGACTTTCCCTGAATCATTGATACTTTCCATGGCAGAGGAGGGTGCAGCCTGAGATAGTGCTGGTGGGGCCAGGAAGCTGATGGAAGCTGGCTGATGCATGGGCTTGAGCTGGGGCCTGCCTTGATGGGTGGTGATGACACCCCGGCCACCGGCATTGAGGAGCTCTGCCATTGTGCTCATGCTAAAGTGGCATTGACTCCCTTCCTGCAGCGGGGCTACTTGCCATGTGCCAGCTCTGTGCTGGCCACGTTACGTGCTATCTCATTTAATCTTCCCATTGACCCTCTTTTACAGATTAAGAAACTGCTGATGCTCAGAGAAGTTAATTGTTTTGCCCAAAGTCACAGAATTAGTACCTGGTAGATCCAGGATTCTAACTTAGGCCAATCTTACTTCACAGGCTCTGCTGTGTCGTCACCTCTACTGGCGAGCGCCTGAGTGTGCCCGGCTACGCCTGGGCCCCTAGCACTGCCTCTCTGGCTGTGCAGCCACACGCGGGCCGTGTCCTCCCTCTCTCTGCTTGGGGCATTTGTGTTCTGAACCACACATGTTTAGAGGCTCTTCCTGAGGCCAACTTGAGGTTTACCTCCATCATTTCCAAAGAACTTTTGACTTAAATGTGACAAAAATATACCTAGAGGCAGGGGTGGGAAAATACTCAAACTCAGAAAGTCATGGCAATTTTGATTTTTTTTAAAAAAGCAATAGAGACAAGGTCTCGCTATGTTGCCCAAGCTGATCTCCAACTCCTGGGCTCAAGTGATCCTCCTGCCTCAGCCTTCCAAAGTGTTGGGATTAGAGGCCTGAGCCACTGTGCCTGACCATGAGGGCAATTTCATACAAAGCCACTCATCTCTTTGACCATTCAGCCTATTTCACAAGCATCTTTTGAAATGTCAGTATCAGTAAGGCTAGATCCTGATAAGATTATCTCATGGATTTTATTCTGTAAAATGTAATCTGCTGAGTGGCTAACGGTAATCTGGGAGTGAGACTGAAAGCAACTGTCAGAAGAGGTGGAAATGAGCTGATTCATTTGATTGAAAGGAATTCCAGCAGTTGCTGTGGGTGTGGTCATTGAGGCTCATTTCTGGAAAGAGAGGTCTGTTTGTTTTTGATAAGGGCTCTTCTGGTGTATTTTATCTTATTTATCTTACAAGAACAGACAATTGTCTCTTGATAGGGCTAGGAGGTAGAAGCCTTTCTCTGGGGTTTCCAAAATACTGTCACTAAACACAGTGATAATGAGGGTGGAATCTCTTGACTCATCTCTCAGGCCACACCAGCCTCTGAGAGCTGGCCAGAAAGCAGTTGGTCCTTTGCTTACTCATCTTCTCAGTGCCTCATTGAAAGTTACATTAGTTTTTCCCTTCCTGCCACCACCTAGACAATAAGAGAAGAAAATCTCTCTTTCCCCTTTAATTCCAACCCTGGTTAGACAATCTTCATTTACTTTTCATGAGGGAGAGAGAGCATCCCCAGAGGAAAAGTCAGGACACCACCCTGTTCGGGTGTCTGGGCTTCTGTCCCATTGCAGTCCCTTGTCCCTATGGGATATGTGTGACCACAGGGATGTGGCCTCTCTCTGCCAGCTCCATTTCTCACCTGTGAAACAGAGATAATGGTAGCCTCTACCCCATAGGGTCCTCTGAGAAGTAAGAGAAAGCATGGGAAGCAGGAGATGTGGTTATTACTGATCATGTCTCTTGCATGGTGAAAATCAGAAGGTTTGCTCCTCTGAGTCAAGTCAGGATATGTGATGTGTCCGTCACCCACATGATTAGTTTACCGTTAACGTTAGAGCTTAACATTTCGCACATTTCTTGCCTACGCCTCCACCCACACAAGAACCCAGAAGACAGGATTTAATTTACGATGAGAAACTGAGGTTGAGGGAGGTTCAGGAGAGGCTCCTGGTTTTATGGAGACTGTACTGTAAACACTTTTTGAGACCTCCTTTAAAAAAAAAAAAAAGAATGAGACTGGGCACAGTGGCTCACGCCTTTAATCCCAGCAATTTGGGAGGCTGAGGTGGGAAGATCACGAGGTCATGAGTTCGAGACCAGCCTGGCCAACACAGTGAAACCCCGTCTCTACTAAAAATATAAAAAAATTAGCCAGGCATGGTGGCGGGCGCCTGTAATCCCAGCTACTCGGGAAGCTGAGGCAGGAGAATTATTTGAACCCAGGAGGTGGAGGTTGCAGTGAGCCAAGATTGTGCCACAGCACTCTAGCCCTGGCGACAGTGTGAGACTCTGTCTCAAAAAAAAAAAAAAAAAGAATCTCAAAAGACACTCATGCAAACATGGTATGTTGGAGCTTAAGTTCATTAGCCTTATGGTAAATCTACATGGTCACACAGCTTATTAGGGACCAAGTTCGGACTGGAACTTATAACCTTGGACTTAATTTGTATGCTGCTTGTACTATACACGCTGTCCAGGACAAGTTCCTTGCTCTTGAAGGACTCTGAAGTATTTGTGCCGTTTGTAAAGAACAGGATGATGCCCTAAGATGTTATCAAATGAATCCTCAGTAGAGTGAAACATCTAGAATTATCGTTTTCCATCGTTCAGGGAAGGGATTGAAGGGAGCTGTGGGAGCAGGGGGAGAGTTTGAAGAGGAAATGAATATTCATTAGCTTTCTAAGAACTGGCAGGTTTTGGAAGGTCATGTCTTTATGGAGAGTCTCTTTCTATCAGGGGACCCAGCATTGCTCAAAGACATAAATGCAGAAATGAACAGGGCATGCTTGCAGAGCAGTGAGATGGGGAGAGATTAGATAATTCAAGAAGCTGATGAACTACCAGTGCTGCTTCGGAGTTCTGATGGGGGGCCCTCCCTGCCCACTCAGCTCCTCCTTATATCCGGTTTCTATTGTAGGCTCAAGGCTTAGCCTGGAGGTTGCCCTCCCATATGCTTGGTCTGGGCTCTCCTCTCTACCCTTTCCTCTCCTCACTGCATTCTCAATGTGATGCTTAAGGACAGCCTTGAACTCATTCACCCTGACCCTCTGAGTTGCATGCCCAGAGAGCTCAGTGCTCCATAAAACAAAAGGTGACTTTTGCAAGAAATGGATGAAACAATTTTCTGGTGGAAAAAAACAATTTTCATCCATTTCTGCAAGAAATGGATGAAACTGCTTTTCTGGAGCTCACAGACTGCCCTTCCTTTCATTGACGGTCAGGAGAGGCATGAAGGGTAATTATTGGGGATGAATGTGAATACCACCTAGAATCCCACAACCAGACTACTATAGTGATTTTCCTTTGTCGTATTCCCTTCTGGGCTTTGCATATATGAAAAGGCTTAACCGATGACCTAGCGTAGGACATGAGCCTTGCGAGTGGCAAGAACACCAGTGACTTTCATGGAGCTGTGTCACATATTTCTGCTTAAAAGTGTTGGCCTATCTCTAGAGTGACACTCCCCTTGCCAGGGATGGTCTCTGGAGAAAGAAAGCCTCCTGGAAATGTCTCCCGGTGCCAACTGTGTGCATGTTCTGCCTCTAGGTGGTACATTGGCAGAGCCCCCATATGCACGCCTACTTCCCAGCCCTCACCTCTTGGCCCTCCCTGCTAGGAGACATGCTGGCTGATGCCATCAACTGCTTGGGATTCACCTGGGTGAGTAGTAATGGCTATAACTATTGGCAATGGGGAACGTAGCAGGGAGTGGTATCCTAGGGCAGAGCAGACGTATTTTGTCTTGGTTTCTGAATATGGTTCCACAAGAAGTATTAACAATGACTGCATTCTTTAAGCTTATGCTTTATTTTAATTTTCTCATCTCATCCTTTAACTCTGTGGAATCATGAGTATTGGTTCCATTTTGTAGGTGAGGAAATTGAGGCTTAAGTAACGTATCTCCCCCAGATCACACAACTCACAGAGGCACAGATAAGATTTGGATCCAGGTCTGGTTATTGGCACAGTTCGTGACCTTAACTAAGCAATTGGATGCCTGTTGGGTCACCACTTCCCCTGTGCTCTTGTATTTGAGTAGATGGAGACATGTCCTTAGATTTCCCTTAATAGCCCCTTAAGCACCACTCAGCTTTAAACGGTGCCAAAAGCCTTCTAGAACATCTTTTTATGTTAAGCCTGAACTCTTTTAGGGTGTGTGGGTAGGTGGGTGGAGGTATTCATATCTTTTCTAGGAAAGAGTATGTTTTTAATACTAAAACTTCCCACTGGGCATTTGAGGACTTCTCAGCTATGTATTTTAGAGACTTGGGGAACCAAATCCAAGCCAATCATTTCTAGGGCTGTTTCTCCATAGAGTCTTGGAGACTTTGCCTCATTGGCGGCAGCGTGAATCCAAAACCCCTCCTTATTTTCTCTTTTTGGTTAGAGGGTGGACCGGGAGAGGGGCACAGAGCCTGACATTGACCTTTCTCCAGAAAGGTTCCCATTGACACCATCAGGGGCAGACATGTTTCTGGAGCTCGTGGTGGCATCTCAGTGCCCTGGAGCTGTGCAGTTTGAAGTTCCTTTTCCTTTCTCAGGCATCTAGCCCTGCGTGCACAGAGCTGGAGATGAATGTCATGGACTGGTTGGCAAAAATGCTGGGACTTCCAGAGCACTTCTTGCACCACCACCCCAGCAGCCAGGGTGGAGGCGTTCTGCAGGTACCTCCATTGGAAATGCTTCACCTAGTATGGGGGATAAATAGTGAAAGATAAGCCAAACCCTAACCTGGCAATTCTCCCGTTCTCCATGGAGTTTCTCCATGTTACCCACACCATCATCACCAACACCACCATCATCACAGCTTCCCTCTACTCCCACCTCAGCTTCTGCTTCATTCACATGAACTGCTCCCACCTTCTCCACTCTTCTTCTCTCTTTCCTTTGAAAGAAATTAAAAAGCCAAAACATGACTGAATTTCCAGTATGACTTGATTCAGCTTTCTTAGTCTATAATCTGACAATTCCTTTTCGTTGTCCTATTTTGCATCTCACAGTAAGAGGCGAAAGGAGAAGGCAAGGAGAGGACTTCTCTTTCTCTCCCTGCTAAGTTCAGGAGATGCCTCGCAGTAAGAGCAATTAACAATATAAACTGATAAATGGTATCCTCTGACCCTATCTTTTGGATAGCTGTCAAATGATAGTTCTTCAAATATTTCTTTTTTTCAAGAGTAGTGTCACGGAGTGGAGCTTTCTGGGTGCCTCCCATGGACCACACACGTTGTTAGGTGCTTTTGCATCTACAAATCCTTGACATTCTTGAGGGCTTGGTTCTGAGACCTTTGAGGTTCCTCAGATTCTTGAATTCTACTTTAATGTATGTTTCCTGGTTTCATAATCCATGAGATAGAGATGATAATAATACTATTTCCTTCCAAGAGTATATGTGAGGATTAGATGAACTCTTCTTTTAAAAAGAAATCATTGCTGGGCATGGTGGCTCACCCCTATAATGGCGGCTCAGTCGTGTGAACTTGAGTTAGTGACCTCTCTGAGCATCGCTCTCCTCATCTTAGTGT
This sequence comes from Alouatta palliata, assembly GCA_004027835.1. Taxonomy (NCBI): domain Eukaryota; kingdom Metazoa; phylum Chordata; class Mammalia; order Primates; family Atelidae; genus Alouatta; species Alouatta palliata. The sequence continues at coordinate 11,356 of PVKV010030168.1, read as the reverse complement.
GACAAGAGTCATAATTATCTCAAAGAGGTGTTGTGAAGAGCAAGTGGAATGCCAGAAAGTGTTTTTTAAACTATCAATTGCAATAGAGATGGAAGGTGTTGATACTATTATTTTTGAAAACAGGGCCTTGTTCTGTCATCCAGGCTGGAGTGCAGTGGAGCCATGGCTCACTGTAACCTCCACCTCATGGGCCCAAGCAATCCTCCCACCTCAGCCTCCCAAGTAGCTGGGACTACAGGTGTGCACCACTACACTTGGCTAATTTTTTTTTTTTTTTGTAGAGACAGGGTCTCACTATGTTGTCCAGGCTGGTCTTAAACTCCTGGACTCAAGGGATCCTTCCAAGGTGCTGGGATTGCAGGCGCAAGTCACTGCACCCAGCTAAGTATTATTATTATGCTATGTCTTTACATAAATAGCTTTCTTGTTACGGAGTAACTACCAGGCACTTAGTATCTGTGAGATCTGGTCCACACCACTCTCCAAGACAGTGTCTGCCAGGTCTTTAAAAAGCTGTAGGTCTAGCAATCATGTTTACTTTCAATGGGGAAAAATAATACTACTAATAAAAAAGCTGTAGGTCTCTTGAAGATTTCAAGGAGCAAAAATACCAAAGACTGAGTGAATGAATTATGAGGAACCATAAAGACTCCTGTGAAGTTTCTGAAGTGGCCCTGAAGATTTCCACAATCATGGTCAGAGCAAAATCCTACCCAACCCTTGTTTGGATAATCTATACTCCCATCCTGGGAAGCAGTTAAAGGGATGCTCTCCACTTCATAGACAGGAAAGAGTCTTCTGGAGGGGAAATGTTAGCCCAAGGTCACAAGAGCTATTGGCAAGTAAATGGGCCCAAGTCACCAGCCTCTGGCACAGGCCAGGATCCTCTCTCCCCGGGGAATCAAATTCCATTCCATTTGTGTAATAAGTTGAGAGTTCTTCTTTTAAATATATTTTACATGAGGAGCAAACATATCCAGGAGGGACAGAACGTTCTGTTTTTGGTTTCTGTGGCCTCTCTAATAGAGAGGGTGGTATTAGATGCAAGCTGATTTGAGAAGGCAGAATAGGAATGCAAGTTGGGGAGGGAGATGGGCACCTTGGGCAGGAGCTGTGTATTTCCTTCTAAGAGTAGCTGTGACACACACACACACACACACACACACACACACACACACACAGAGAGAGAGAGAGAGAAACTATGAAACCTGGGGAAATTTGGCAAGAGAACACAGAAAGGCTGCCATGGTAATCCTTTTCCCCTGCAGAGCACGGTCAGCGAATCCACCTTGATTGCCCTCCTTGCAGCAAGGAAGAACAAAATCCTGGAAATGAAAATGTCTGAGCCTGATGCTGACGAGTCCTGCCTGAATGCTCGACTTGTGGCCTATGCCTCTGACCAGGTGAGTTGCCTGACGCAGGACAGCCCTTCAGGTTGGTGCTTGGCTTCTGGAATCTTGGTCCCTGAGCAATGTTTTTCTAGATGTGAGTACGCTGGGGTTCCAGGCAGCTCAGACCTGGGAGCTTGTCTCCAGCAACTGTAGGGAAGACAAGCTTCCAATGATCGTATTTGGTTCCCCGAGTCTTAGGCTTCAGCCGTTTCTGGAGAGTGATCATTCCAGTGTGACTCTTTGCTGACAGGTGTCTGTGGCCCTTCTAGGCTCACTCCTCCGTGGAAAAGGCTGGTTTGATTTCCCTTGTGAAAATGAAATTTCTGCCTGTGGATGACAGCTTCTCACTCCGAGGGGAAGCTCTTCAGAAGGCCATTGAGGAAGACAAGCAACGGGGCTTGGTGCCTGTCTTTGTAAGTCAGGTTATGTGCCTAAGCTTAGAATGATAGAACTTGGATGTGAGGAAGGAATTTTGGCAGAATTCAGGTAAGTGACATGCCGCACACAAAAGCAGAAAGGCCTTCCCATACGGTATTTTACACATCCTGAGTTGCTACCCATAGGTGTGTTATGCAATAAATTTTGTGGGTTGTAACTAGCATTAAAAAGAAATATATTAAAAAACATTAGAGTGCACACATATAGCCAGAGTATGTATTGTTCAAATACACATGTATACATGCGCTAGATTGCTATATAAAATGTGTTTCTTATGAGTCATGGTAAAATACAGTCTGAAATCTATACTGTTCTGGTGGGATGGATGGGAGTAGATCACGTCCCTGGTGAAATCTTTCTCAGGCCAAATGTGTCATATGAGCCCACCCTCCCATGTTAACTTGCCTCCATTTTCCCCTAGGTCTGTGCAACACTAGGGACCACTGGGGTCTGTGCATTTGACTGCCTGTCAGAGCTGGGTCCCATCTGTAAGTATCTGTCCTCTCTGGCTAGGAAGACAAGGACTATATTTTTAAAGATCTCTTAGAGCAAGCATCTGAAACCAGCTCTATGGGATTATTCTTGTTCCTCTTGGTCAATGCAGAGACATGGGAAGAACCACCAAAGGTCATGAAGGTCTTTTCCAGGGATCCCTGGACATTGCCTTTTCCAGTGGTGTGACAGGAGTTAGAATTGCCCTACCTTGCCTCCTGTCCTAGGAGGCGACAGGAGGAGAGCCTTTGGTTTTCTCATCCTCTTACTTGTATATTGAACTCGACTTAATGCAGGCTGTATCCAAAATACAGTGTGAATTAGGCTAGAATAGAAAGTGTTTCTATTCTAGCTTCAGAAAAGGAAAAGGGTAAGGTAGGGGAAATCATGGGAAAGATTAAAGGCAGAGAGGAAACCCAAAAGGGACTGTTTAACCCCCAAGCAAGACACCACTAGGAAAGAGAGATACCTTCCATCTAACTTTTACATTAGGTGCACTAACATTGCTCTCTGTGCTGGTGGGAAATTGGTTTCTGTGCCAGGCTGTTCTAGGTTGAGGCCAAGAGGGTGCCAGCCCTTTACCCAGTGGAAGAAAAAGGCAAGGGTGAGGCTTTGTAGACTTTCCCGTTGGGAGGTAAGGATGCCTCCTTCGGCCCCACTTCTTCAGACTGACTCCCACTGCTCTCATCTCCACACCCCTCCATGTCTCATTTAGCCAAAGCACATCATCCTTCCCCCAGCTATTCTCTTTGCAGCCACCACTCAGCTTGGCCAGGTGAGAGACGCCTTTCCCCGCTTTGTGCCTCCCCTCCAGCCAGGTGATGCTTGCCTCCTCAGGTGCCCGTGAGGGGCTGTGGCTCCACATCGATGCTGCTTATGCCGGCACTGCCTTCCTGTGCCCCGAGTTCCGGGGGTTTCTGAAGGGGATTGAGTATGCCGACTCCTTCACCTTTAATCCTTCCAAGTGGATGATGGTGCACTTTGACTGTACTGGGTTCTGGTGAGTGCAGCAGCCCAGCTCCGAACATGCCGGAAAGCCTTGCCTCTTCTGGAGAGAACTCAGCCATTAATGTCCATTTGGAAACCCACAGGGTCAAGGACAAGTACAAGCTGCAGCAGACCTTTAGTGTGAACCCCATCTACCTCAGGCATGCCAACTCAGGTGCGGCCACCGACTTCATGGTGAGTGGCCAGGGAAGGGCAGCCTAGTGGTCTTGGGCAGCCAGTGGGAAATGTTGGCATCTGATCCCCCAAACTCCGGATGGTGGCTCCCTTCAAAAGGCAGCACACTGTGAGCTCATCCTGTAATATTGCCATTGCATATCTTGGTTTCTAATTGTGCCTACGTATATAGAATGAAACCCAGAAAATGGTTAAAAACCCTAGAAAATGAGACCAGCCTTTGAGGCAGTGTGCACATTTCCTGAATATTTGTGGCATTTTAAAATTCCCAGAAATGCTCTCCCTACCACAGGTGACCAGTTTCTTCTGCCTCCATCTCAGGTAATCTTTTGTTTCCTACCCAGCAGTAGGGCAGGATGGAGAATTTCCCCGGTGGGGAAGGAGCCTTCTTGCTGAAATCGCTTTTATCCTTCTGTCCCTGACACAGGCGTTGTGGTAGTGGTGTGGTGGAGGTAGTGATGGACTGCGGGACTTGTGTGAGGTTCTGGAAGCCTCCAGGCATTCCTAACTTTCCCAACTGGCTGCACCTCAACTCTTTCTGTCTCTCTCTTTTTATTTATTTATTTATTTTTGAGAGGAGTCTTGCTCTGTGGCCCAGGCTGGAGTGCAGTGGCGCCATCTTAGCTCACCGCAACCTCCGCATTCCAGGTTCAAGTGATTCTCCTGCCTCAGCCTCACTCGTAGTTGGGACTACTGGCATGAGCCACCGTGCCCGGCAAACCTCAACTCTGTTGATCCTACATCCTCAGCCAGTATTTTGCCTTAGGGAAATGAGTTCTTATAAACTGACTCCGCAGTTTGAGGATGAGCCCTTCTTTTACTTGCAGGGGAGACAGGGATGTAAACGAATGTATTACACATATCCTGGCCAACGGAGGCAGCAGAGCAGAGTGAGGGCAAGCCTCGTTTGGAATTCCATTCCAGCAGTGGCCCTTTGGGAAACTAACTGGACCTCTCTGAGCCTTGCTTTCCTTATCTATAAAATGAGAATAGTGGCACTGATTCACAGGATATCGTGAAGCTTAAATGAGAACTCGTGTAGATCACTTAGTACAATAACTGCGTGGCAAGTGCTTAATAAATGGGAGGCATCTTTCTGAAATCTCTTCCTTGAAGCTGCAGAGATTTGTTATGATAAAATGGTTAAGCCTGTAGGTGCTAAAGCCAGATGGCATATGTTGGAGTCCTGGCCTTCTGTTTACTAACTTGTGCGACCTTGGGCAAGTGACTTAAACTCTGTGTTCATATGTCCTCCTGTGTAAAATGATGCTGATGACCACAATTCTGGCTTCTTAGGCTTGCTCTGAGGATTACGAGAATTAATACACGGAAGTGCTGAGAGTAGTGTCTGACCTGTGTGAGAATCCTTCCTTGTGAAGAGATAGTTTCATCTTATCTTCTTGGACAATTGAAGTGTCTTGCCCTTTTAGTCTTAAAATAATAGCTTTGTCATCACTTAATTATACTGGCTATTCTCCCTTGGACAAGCCCACACCCTCTTTAGAGTTTTGAAGCTTTTTTACTAGAATTGCAGCAGTAAGCCTGGTGGCTTACTGTTGGTGAGAGAAGACCCTTTAGAAGTAAAATTTAAAAAATTCTAGAACAGCCCAATGGAGTCAGATATCTTTTTTATTTATTTATTTATTTATTTATTTATTTATTTATTTATTTAAGACAGGGTTTCACCGTGTTGGTTAGGCTGGTCTTGAACTCCCGACCTCAGGTGATCCGCCTGCCTTGGCCTCTAAAGTTCTTGGATTACAGGCATGAGCCACCGCGCCCGGCCCAGAGTCAGATATCTTTAGGGATAACTGTAGGTTTGGTTTCTGAGCGTGAACTGATGCCCATTTTTCTATGAGTATATTTGGGCCATCATAACCAAAGAGCATTATGTTTACCCTTGCTCTTTTGAATTTCATGTTACCCTTTGAATTCATTTACCACAGTGCCTCAGGATCTTCCTGGGGTTCATTCCCAGGAGTTTGGAGATTTTACAGTGCTCTGTCTCTTCTACATAACTCATAAAAATGTTACAGTATTCAAAATGCACATTGTCAATAAAAATTAAAAAAGAAAAAAGATAAAAATGTTACAGTAAACTCTTCCCAGCTCTGCTCTGGGAAACCTTACTATTTTTTGCCTCTCCACTCAGAAGGCTCTGCTTTGCACTTATCCTTCCCCCAGCTTTAATCCTATGGATTTGATTTTCAAGTCCATGAAGAAACTCCTAGAAAAGTGAAGCTGCTATCTTTGTCATGATCCTGAGCGTCCTCACAGCTACTCTCACCTGGGCGCAATGTCTTTCCCACCCAGGTGGCTGCAGCTTTGAACAGAAGCTCAGTTCTGTTCTGAGATGAGCCAGAAATAGGGCAGCATCCCAGGAGAGAAGACTTAGGTGCTTACTCCCTTGGGTCCTGGAATCACGAAAAATCAGGGTTAGATTCTCTGACTGCAGAGTAGCTCCCTCTTTTCCCCCTCCCATTGGACAGAGAGGACCAGTGGAGGGAGCATTACCTCGGCCTTGGCAGGGGAGCCCTGCAAAACCTTAAAAGGACACAGAGGCAGCTGGAGATGCCTCAAGGTAAAGAAGAGCCCTGTCAGCCTTATACGTCCAGATTTGTCAATCCAACAGAAAATGTTGTTTAGAACCACTCTGCTGATTCAGCATAGATCAGTTTTAGATTAGTGACAAGAAAAGGAGCAAATGGGAATAAGGAAGATTGTGAAGAAATCAAAATAAAATCACCTCTGCCTATCCTGGTTTATTTGCTGGTAAAACAAAGTAGCTATATATATGAAATAATAATATATATGAAGTAATATATATTATTATTTATATATAATATCTATGAAATAAATTGGCTATAACCATCTGGAAACCAGAATCTTTTAAGAGACGATCTCTATCATCTGTTCATTATTCTCTTGGAGTGTCCATTGGACAAGAGGTAGAGTTGACGCTCTCCCTGTTACAGCCATTTTGTTCCATTTTCAGGTTTCGATGCCCTCTGCTGGCACAAGAGCCCCCAAGCTAGTCCTCAGCACAACAGACTTTTGCTAGGAAATCACAGGCTTAGTACTTTTATGCTGGGGAAACGTTGTCCATTAACAAAGGGATGATGTCCCAACTGTGCCTGGCTCAGGAAACTGGGGTGAAGGCTGAAGGTGAGGACATTTGTGAGGATTTGATAATCTTGTGCATGGGCAGATAAATACTTAGGGGGACAAACATTTATTTTTAGTCCACAGACATTGTGGTATAAGCTTTCTGACATCTGAGGGAGACGTCCTTGGAAACCATGTGACTCATTAGAATACCTGCAAAAGTTTTCCAAACCCTTTGATATATTTTCAGATCTGAGAAATCAGTCTGAAATTGATTTGGGAATTTTCAGATTTATGGTGACTACAACCTTGAACTTTAAGCTCTGTTGAATTTGGCCACCAGGAACAAAGGGTGAATATTCATCTAATAGAGGCAGAAATTTGAGTGCTCTTTTGAAATCTAAAAGCTGGAGTGATGCCTCTCAGATCACAGGAAGCTCACAGGAAAATGGACAAGGCAGTGTGAGGTTAAATAGGGATCATCTTGGCTCTTGATAGAAATGCTGCTGTGATTTGTAGCTCACATTTTAAAATCATTTGAATAGCCAACACCTACTGACAACTTCTTCTGAGGCTCTTGGTGTTCTTTGTCCTCTCACCATTTCCCCAGAAGGTGCAATTGGTTGTCTATGTCATGGACTGATGAGCCAGTGGGGTGGCACTACCCAAGGTCACACAGCTAGTAAGTGGCGCAGCTGGAGGTGAAACCTAGGTCTGTGGGGCTCCAGCATCTGTGCTCTAACCACTATACTTTACATTTTGGGGGGAATCAAAATAGAACTTTATTTTCTGCTATTCAAGGAATATAGATTCATTTAGGGAAAAAATTGTATTGCCCTTGTGTTGAATTTCTGGGCTGGGATGAAATGTTTAAAGCAGCATTTTAAAGCAAAGTTCCCTTCTCATTGGTTCGGGGTAATGGTATTGATTTCCACTTGTCTGGCTCTCAGACAAGTGACTATTGGCCACCTTCATCAGTGATTTGTTCATGTGATGGGGCAGCTCTTGGGAAGCTTGGCTTACTCCTTAGCAACAGCTTCTGGAGTCATGGCGACACTGTCCATCCCTAGAGGGCTGGGCAGGCAACAGATACTGCCCAGAAACGCCCAGGGGAGTGGGGTGCCCTTGTCTCTAACCGCAAGCACTGTGTTCCTTTGTTTTTAGCACTGGCAGATCCCGCTGAGCCGACGATTTCGCTCTATTAAACTCTGGTTCGTGATTCGGTCCTTCGGGGTGAAGAATCTTCAAGCACATGTCAGACATGTATGTAGCATGCCACTGTGGGGACTGAGCCTGTGTTCCCCTGTTTTCTCATGGTGAGGAACGCTGGTTTCTGCTTTGCAGATCTTCCCAGGAGACTTGCGGTATCTGGCTCAGGTGTCTGGGCCTGTTCCTCAGCTCCTGGGACTTGATTCTCTCTGTTAGCAGGAGGAGCACTTTGCACAAATGCCCCGAGGGCTGCCTGATGCCCGTCCTCTCCTGAGTGTCTCACCATTCCCCTTGCTGTCATGGAGCACTGGGGAGGGATGGCCCCAGAGTCTGGTTTGCAGAGAGAGAAAGAGAAAGTAAATAAAGGGAAATGTGTGTGGCCACGGTAGGATCATATCTGCTTTGGAATTACCTCAATGGTCACAGCTGGCTGAATTTTTTAGCACTGTTATGATTATGCTTGAAACAAAGCTCTCCTGGCTTGGACTGGTAGACCTACTGTAATACTGGGGTTCAGGGGTTCAGGGTACCCTCAGCTCCCCTGAGAGGATATTTCTCCAGGTTCTTGGTCTCCTGCCCTCTCAAGAATGAGAGAAGGGAGCACGCGCAGTGCGCAGTAAATGCCAGACTCAAAAGTGTTTGTAGAAAGTGATTTATTTAGAGAGAGAGAGAGAGAAAAACTGGAGAAGGAGAGAGAAAGAAACAGCTAAATCTCATGCTGAGTCAGAGAATCCAGAAAGATGGAATCCAGTAGAGGAAAGCAGCTTCCACACTGAGTGGAAGGGAATAGAGAGAGATGGAGTTTAGGAGGGGAAGACAGGCTTCCACAAGAGAGTGTGGAGGGGACTCCAGAGGGGAAATCCAGGAGAGAGAAAAATGGCTTCCATGAGAGTGTTCCTGGAAGGAGACCCAAGCATAGAATCCAAAGGGGTGTGGAAGGAGGGGACTTTTAAGCTGGAAAAACCCCCACCTTCTCCAAGACCCCTGGCCAATGAAAGGAGTTCCTTAAAACTTCCGCTGGAGTGACTGACTTTTAGTTTCTTCCCACGTTCGCAAAATTCAAACATAAACCATTAAATCTCCCAGATAGAGAGAGATGGGAGGGGGCCATGGCACTGGGAAATTCCCTTAAAACTACAGCCCCTCATGGACCCAGAAGGAGAACATATTCCCTCATTCCCCCTCCTCTGAACAGGAAAGCCCAACTTCTGTTGGAATTACAGACGTCCATCCTCTTTAACTACTTCCTGCTGAAATGGTGCATAGAGGGGGCCCTGCAGTTGAGGTTTCCGCCAGAGGGAGACTTTCAGGGGTGCGAGTTGATCTAGAGGTCCATGACAGAGCTCATGAGCCAAGGACATCCGGGGTTCCAGCAGCAGAATTATTTGTGACCTTATAGTTCTATAAGAAATGAATGTGACAAGGTGGTTAAAGATGAGAGGCCCAGAGCTCAACAAATATACAATGGTTATAAATGAGCCTAGGCGAGAATAGAGCCCGGATAGTCAGTTGTTAAACAAGCTTTACAATACTGTTTCTGGAAGATTTTTAGTCCTGTGTTTGATTCCTGAGTTCTACGTTCATAACAACACTTAATTGGTTTACTTTTAAAAATAGTAGCATTTTCCCTAGAGACAGGTTCCCTTCCCACTATGAAAAGGATACTCAGTTTCAGAGAGAGCAAAGTTGAGGGTTATAGTCCTGTTAATGCCAGGATATAAATTAGACTTATGAGTGGTTACTTCCCAGGGGATCTTCTTGGAAAAGCATATGCAGATCTTCTAATGGCTCGCAGGGATACGAAGGGTTGTCTCCTGGAACTTCAGGCTGTGGAATGGAGGGTCTATGACTTTCTTCAGGAGGTGTCCAAGGCTTCAGCTGAGTGTCATGAATCCATGAGTCAATTCCCACCACTTTAACTGCCATTGGGGTAGACAGAATAACCAAAAATGGTCCTTCCCAAGATGGGCCTAGAGAGGGGGAGTCTGAGGGGAGAGATTTAACAAGCCCCAAGTCTCCAGGGCAGGAGAGAAATACTGAGAAAGCTGTGTCAGCATCCAGGAGAAGATTGACTTCCTGGACTTCTGTGGTCAGCTTTACCCGGGACTCTGTAAGGGTGATGGCCTGTGCTGGCACTTGCTCCAGGCACCCTCAGTCCTGCCATTGGGTCATCTTATCAGACACCTCAGGCCCTGGGAACCTTCATCCTCTGGGACAGTGTGCTTTCCAGTGATTCCCTTGGCACAGCAGGCATGGAGAAGATGGTGGTTCATTCCTCTGGGTACAATGTCTTACAAAATGTCCCTTCAGACTGCACTGATAACATGTTCTGCCAGACTGGTGGCTAACGCAAGCTTTTCCCTCATTTGAGCCCCTGGGGTCTGCTTGCCCAAAAGCCATGATTAAGGCAGCAGCCTTTCTCTGATCTCTCCTGTTACTTTCAGCCTGTTCCTTCTGGTCTCTCTTATAAAACACCAAGGTTGCCTGGTTTAGTAATGATTCTAGACTCTGTTCAGACCCCAAGGCCAGTTTCTGGAGCTTCCTTCTGATATCTGCTGCTGACTGAATAATAGACTCATCTTTTAGTATTAAGTGATCCTCTATGGAGTCTGGTGACAGGGGTATATACTTCCTTAAAGCTTCTCACAATTGCTCAAGGAAAGCTGTTGGGTTTTCTTCCCTCCCCTTTGGGGGCTAGGTTTTCCACTCAGCGGGGAGTATTTGGCCATGGTGATTGGCAGAGAAAAATAGGCCGCTTCTTCCTTAAAGACTGTGGGTCAAATTGGTCCCAATTTTCCAGTATACATTTTAATGGGGACTTGAGCTTGGGAATAGAAGCACCCATCTGAAATCGAACACCAAGGATGCCCACAACCCCAGTTAAAGAAATTACAGCCACTTCGATTTGAGGCGTCCCCCGGGTAAAATGGGTACTGAAATGTGTTTCAGTTAGTACCCTGAAATTTCGGGTGCCCAAGATGCATGATCCATCTTATCAGAGGGCCTCCCATCTACTGGATTCCAGTTGCAGCTTACCAGTGTCATGGACCACTCACACTCACTGCCTGCATGGCCTCCAGTGACTACCATAGAGGCATGGAATGAGAGGAGCTATTGGGTTGTCCTGTACCAACGAGCCCCGACCAGGCCAGTGAGGCTTAGGAGATGGGTACCAATATTTCCCAGCAAAAGTGACTATTTGGGCCCGGGAAGCGATTTAATTATGATCTTCTAGATGAAAAAGTTGTGCCGCAGAGAGAGCCAATCCTAAGCAAAACAAATTATACACCAAATACAAAGTCCCATAGCCTTCCGCTTCTGAATTTTTCCAAAAGATTTCTTTTTTTTTTTTGAGACGGAGTTTCGCTCTTGTTACCCAGGCTGGAGTGCAATGGCGCGATCTTGGCTCACTGCAACCTCCGCCTCCTGGGTTCAAGCAATTCTCCTGCCTCAGCCTCCCAAGTAGCTGGGACTACAGGCATGTGCCACCATGCCCAGCTAATTTTTGTATTTTTAGTAGAGACGGGGTTTCACCATGT
>PVKV010030167.1:0-22609 GCA_004027835.1 Alouatta palliata | reverse complement strand
TGTTGAATATTGGCCCCCACTCTCTTCTGGCTTGTAGGGTTTCTGCTGAGAGATCTGCTGTGAGTCTGATGGGCTTCCCTTTGTGGGTAACTTGACCTTTCTCTCTGGCTGCCCTGAGCATTTTCTCCTTCATTTCAACCCTGGTGAATCTGACAATTATGTGCCTTGGGGTTGCTCTTCTTGAGGAATATCTTTGTGGAGTTTTCTATATTTCTTGAATTTGAAATTTTGACTGCCTTGTTAGACTTAGGAAGTTCTCCTGGATAATATCCTGGAGTGTGTTTTCTAGCTTGGATTCATTCTCCCCATCATCTTCAGGTACACTGATCAAGTGTAGATTAGGTCTTTTCACATAATCCATATTTCTTGTAGGCTTTGTTTATTTCTTTTCACTCTTTTTTCTCTTGTCTTGGCTTCTCTTTTTATTTCATTGAGTTGATCTTCAGTGTCTGATATCCTTTCTTCTGCTTGATTGATTCAGCTATTAAAACTTGTGTTTGCTTCACATAGTTCTCGTGCTGTGTTTTTCAACTCCATCAAGTCATTTATGTTCTTCTCTAAGCTAGTTATTCTAGTTAGCATTTCATCTAACCTTTTTTCAAGCTTTTTGGTTTCTTTGCATTGAGTTAGAACGTGTTCCTTTAGCTCAGAAAAGTTTGTTATTATCCACCTTCTGAAACCTGTTTCTGTCAATTCATCACACTCCTGGGTGAGGTTGTGATCCTGTGTTGTTGGGGAGTTGTGATCCCTTGAAGGAGAAGAGGTGTTCTGGTCTTTGATGGTTTCATCTTTTTTGTGCTGGTTTTTTTCCCATCTTTGTGGATTTACCTGGCTGTTTTGTCAGGGAGCTGACTTAATGAGGTCATGTGTCTGCCTGTGAAGGTGCTACTGGGTTTCTAGGGACTCCTTCAGGTTACTAGGGAGGCTTCCTGTGTCTTTTTTGTTTACGCTGGGAGATTAGACCTGCCTCTTCCGCTGACCTGTAGGCCCTGCTGGGTTGTCAAGAGCGCTGTCCTGTTGCTATGTCGGTTTCCTGTGTTTCTTGTTATAACATGTAGCCCAGTCCCACCCCTCTAGTGGTGGGTTGTGCCCTTCCTCCACTGGGCTGGATCATTCAGTGTTCATCTCAGACTGTGGCACTGGCTGTGCAACCCACTAGAGTCGGAGCTTCAGTCCTCTGGGGTTTGTGGGGAGGGTAGGGACCCACCCAGCCACATCAGCCATCTCCCCCTATCAGCTTAGGGACCCACCCAGCCACATTGGCCATCTCCCCCTTTCAGCTTCCTCTCTCTCTGGTCATGGGGTAGGGGGTCCATCCAGCTGCTCCCGCTTACAGCTCCTTGTCTCTTCAGGCAGAGAGAGGGGGCAATAGCTCAGTCCACAGGCTCTTATTCAACTCCATGCTTGCAATTCCTGGCGCTTGACTGGCAAAGATCCCCTGTTCTGTGTATTGCTGAGGCTTTGGGTGAAGCGCTGTATCTGGACCAGAGTGCCAGAGGGGAGCCTCTGACTCGCTGGTCAGATGCACTTTCTGGTTGAAGCAGCACCCCTCCTGGCCTCGGTCTGCCCTGAGTGGGCTTTGCTCACCATTGGACCAGACCCATTGAAATGCACCTGGTAGCTTGGTTGGAGCTAGGAGACCTCTGAGTTTCTGCATTTCTCTTGCTGGGTGTTGTGTGCTGGAGTTGTGTCTAATCAGCCATCTTGGGTCTCTCAAAAACATATATTCTATATTTATTTTGTGCTTTAACTTGAAAACATACATATGAATAAGATAGAATGTCATACTCTTTAGAACACAATTAAACCAAGAGATTTTCCAATTAAAAAAAATGTTTTCTCCCCTTTTTTCTATTTTTCATGTTGGAGTGCCCTGCAGCTCAATTCTTGTTTCTGTTTTCATCTTTGCTGTGTTCATTCCATTGGAGATCTCAACAAGTCTCCTGGCTTTAAATCTCTTCCAGTCTAAGATTCCCGGATGAATCCATCCAAATGCTCGAGACAAAAATATGGCAGCCCTTATTACATTTTCTTTTTTTCATCACACCTATCACCTTCTAACTATATTATATTTCTATAATTCTACTATATTATGTCCTTGTTTGTCCTATTGTTTATTGCTATTATCCTGCTATTAGAATGTAAGCTCCCTAAGGGTAATAGATTTTCATCTGTTTGTTCACTGATGCATCCTACATACACAGAATATGACGGACACTCAGCAGATAATACACACACACACACACACACACATATGTATATGTATATGTATATGTATATGTATATGTATATGTATATGTATATGTATAGTTAGACTGATTGAGTTGGAGTGGGAAGATGGGAAAAGAAGGGCAGCAGACAGAGTGATGGGGATTAGGGAGAGAGTTACAAAGGGATCTAGGTCATGACTGGAACTTGGAAATTACAATCATAGTCTCCCCTCACCGCCCCTCAAGTAAAAAAACCCAAAACTTTTTGTGAGTTTTTGTGAAAATCAGTGAAGGGGCTGAGTTTATTCACACCTGCTTCTTTGGGTGTTGTAGAGCAATTTTGGGACAGTATGCACCAATACAGAAACTAAACTATGACAATGGCAGTTCTGGAAATTTACAAAACTACATGGGGGCTTTATGGGCTTTGATGTCATCTGTACTTATATCTCTGGGGATGTAAGGTTTTCTGAGGAAAAGCAATACTAGACTTCTAAGTCACATGTTCACTGCTTGCAAACAAATTAGAAAAAAAAGCTTAGAAAAAGGACTAGAATGGAAAATGATATTAACAGTGGCTACCTTGGGAATAGAAGTTAAGAAAAGTGCAGTAACTTAATGCCCATAATTATAGCTTCCAATCTGGGGCTGAGAAAATTGGCTCCTCATACTGCTCGGATCCTATTCTATTGAAAGAAAAAATAGGTGGACCTTTATCTGAAATATGAAATAAAATTTCATTTTCTTCTCTTACTAATCCCTGAAAACACCCTGTTTTCCTCAGTAAGTTCTGATAAGCAGAATGCTATCTGTGTGCCAGATACTGTTATTTTTTTCTTTCTCTTTTTTTTTCTTTTCTTGAGACAGTCTCGTTCTGTCACCCAGGCTGCAGTACAGTGGTGATCTTTGCTCACTGCAAGCTTTGCCTCCCCAGTTCAAGCAATTCTCCTGCCTCAGCATCCCAAACAGCTGGGATTACAGATATGTGTCATCGCACCCAGCTAATTTTTGCATTTTTAGTGGAGATGGGGTTTTGCCACATTGGCCAGGCTGGTCTTGAACTCTCAACCTCAGGTGATTCGCCTGCTTTGGCATCTCAAATTACTGGGATTACAGGTGTGGGCTACTGTGCCCAGCCCCAGGTACTGTTCTTTATGCTTACTTACTAATTAATCCTCACAGCAACTCTTTGAGGTAGTTACTGTTATTATCCACATTTTATTTTTTAGATGAGGAGAGTGAAGCACAGAATAAAGTAATTTCCTCAAGGTTACACAGGTAGTAGTGGGGCAGTCAGAATTGGAAAATTCAGGCAATCTGCCTCCAGAGCTGTGATCCTAACCATGAGGGTGCTGTGGGAGGCAGGACGGAAGTTCTAAAGAAAAAGGAACACATGCAGATGTATGTTCATTGTGGCACTGTTTACAATAGCAAAGACCTGGAACCAACCCAAATGCCCATCTATGATAGGCTGGACAAAGAAAATGTGGCATATATATACCATGCAATACTATGCAGCCATAAAAAAGGATGAGTTCATGACCTTTGCAGGGACATGGATGAATCTGGAAATCATCATTCTCAGCAAATTTATGCAAGAACAGAAAACCAAACACCACATGTTCTCACTCATAGGTGGGAGTTGAACAATGAGAACACATGGGCACAGGGAGGGGAACATCACTCACTGGGGTCTGTTAGGGGATAGGGAGCTAGGGGAGGGACAGCGAGGGGTGGGGAGGTTGGGGAGGGATAACCTTGGGAGAAATGCCTGATGTAGGTGATGGGGGATGGAAGCAGCAAACCACCATGGCATGTGTGTACCTATGCAACAATCCTGCATGATCTGCACAGGTACCCTAGAACTTAAAGTATAATTAAAAAAAAAAAAAAAAGGAACATCCTTTGTTAGATGTGTTGTCATGATATCTGGTTTGTGTTCTAATTGATATTTCCTAGACCTGGTTTTGCTTAAGGCAATTCTCTTCACACATTATTTTGTCTTCTCCATTCTTAACTAGACACTAATTTTCTAATCTTATCCTAATTACATTTCTTGTCTTCCCAATGCTTTGACTTTCAGGGTTGAAGTTTTGCTTGTTGGCTGGGTCTAGTGGCTCATGTCTATAATCCCAGCACTTTAGGAGACCAAGGCAGGAGTGTGCCTTGAGGCCAGGAGTTCAAGAGCAGCCTGGGAAACATAGAAAGACCCTTATCTCTGCAAAAAATGAAAACATTAGCCAGATGTGGTGGCAGACACCTGCAGTCCCAGCTGTTTGGGAGGCTGAGGCTGGAGGACCACTTGAGCCCAGGAGTTCCAGGTGGCATTGAGCTATGATCATGCCACTGCACTCCAGCCAAGGTGATAGAGTAAGACCTTGTCTCGAGTTTTGTTTGGTTATATATGCTCCTTGAGATAGCTCCTCGATTTATTTCCTGGAAACTCTCACATCTGTCTCTGTATATAATCTTATTGCTCACACTGTATCCTCCAACACCCATAGAGAAGGCACTGGAGCATATCTTTACAAAAATTAAATAGTTTTTTAAACTAACATATTTGGAGAAGTTTTTTTCCCCAAAAAAATGTTGGCTCAGAAGCAGTAATTTCTTTTTTTTGGTTTGCACCAAGTAACATTTTAATCTTTAGAGTTGCTTCAAACATTCTGACATACCTTATGTCTTGTAGCAGGCTCCTGTATTACGCTGCTGGATCCTGAGTTGATGAACTGGGGTTAGAAATAAGCATTTATAAACACACAATGCCTCATGATAATCCCCTCAATAGCTTCTTTCCCTAGAGCCAGTGGCATTCCTGATATCCGAAGTAGCACTGAATTTTCTGAAGAAAGTGATTTTAACGTGAAAACCCCATTTGATGTCTGTAGTGACCGCCAGTATAATTTCTAAATAGATTCACTTTTTCTCTATTATAGGGATGAAAAATGTTTTAAGTCTCTGGTCATTAATTGCATAGGTGATGGGACTCATGGATCTCACAATGATTTTATGAGGGCAAGTTGTAGGCACTTCACTTATTTTTGTGTGGGTAGGGTTTTGCACTGGAAGGGACCTTGGCAATCGGGCCTCCCCTCTTAGTTTTGTTATTTGCAAATCCGCTAAGCATATCTTCCAGGCTGTCAAGAGGTTCCATGTGTTATTACCATGCAGCCCACCACTAGGCGCCTCTTCCAGGCTTGACATGCACTTGTTTTTTTTTTTTTTTTGCTTTTAGTTTTAATTGTCATTTATTGATCCTATGAAGTGAATTATTAGAAAACAATTCCTAGGGGCTAGGGTGGTGGCTCTCACTTGCAAGAACTATGTTTCCCCCATAATGTTATAAAAAAAATTCATGAATGGAAGATAGTGTCAGAAAGCATTAGATCTGAAGATTTATAGGTTGCCTTCCACAAACATCCTATCCTAAGTGCTATCATCACCTTCTGGCACTAGTTGAAAGGATTGTTGTTTCTGGTATACCAAGAATTAAATTTTGTCCTGTATCATATTCCTGTCTTCAATTTGCCTGCAGCAGACGTTATAAAAGATGTTTCAAACATACTAAGAAGGGGATTGGGGACCCTTCAACCCAGGTAAGAAATCCTGTCATGAAAGCAGAAGCATCTTAGCTTGTGTTTATTTGTTTTTACCTCTGATGTGTTATTGCTGTGTCACTCTGTGAGAGCCACTTAAGTCCTCTAAGCCTCAGTTTTTCTGTTTGTAAAATGGAGATGAATGAGCTATCTCATGGGGTTGTTGTGGCAATTAAGGTAAAATAAACTTGAAAAGCCTTTTGAAGGTTCCTGATACACAAGAGATATAAAATTGAATAGTTACTATCTATGGCTAAATATCTGTCATATGCTCCTCTTCCATATCTTGGGCTGAGGATTCTTTCTAGATGATTTGCAATAGGTGATTCATTGTGTTATTTCAGTTTAAATGACTTTTCCTTATTACATACATTCTTTCCAGAAAGTTCTCAGTGTTAGTAAATGTCTTTCATCTGAGAACTCCCACTATAGGACAGCCTTAAAGGAAATAATGTATTTTGACCAGAGCAGAGATCACCAGGCCCTTCTCTGGATGAAATGGCTGTATGTGGATGTCTCAGAGGCCTTTTGACAAAGCAAAAGGGACTGGGTTATCTAAATCTTTTCTCCCTTGGGGTCTTGTTTTTGGTTGAAAAGTACAAAGTTGTGGGAGGTAATGAAACTCTCGTCTATGGAGAAATTTAACCTTGGGTAAAATTCCTACTTGTCGTTAAGCCCCCTTGGTGGGAATTTTGGCAACTCTTACCATGGAATTATTATAATATCCTTATTCAGAATCTCCACTTTAGAAGTGTCTGTTTAATTTCCTCAAATTCCTCCTGTCCCCCTAAGTCTCCTTTTTTTCTCTTTCTGTATACAATCTCTCTAAAAAATGCCTCTGTAGCCCCAGACATTAAGCTAAGGCCTTTGGATTTTTTGCTTTGCAGAAGATAAGCCTTAAAGTTAAATAGCCACTCTCTTTATTATTCTTCAAGCATACTCCTTTAATATCTTTTCCATATAGGCACCTGACCCTCTCAAGAAAATTATTAAAACATGCAACAAACATAAGGCATTTCTAAGTCTGTATTCACTCTAAAATGGGCTCCTTTAAGTTAGAGATTGGGTCTTTAGCCGATTTCTAGACCACCTGAATTCAGTAGAAAAAAAAAAATGAGTCTAAATCAATAATACCAAAATGTACTCACAAAAAATGATGACAAAAATGAGTAAATTACTACAATTACAGGGATAAGACCAGGACGAGTTGAATCCTCTCCTATCAAAATCCAGTGAATCCAGAGAGTTCCCAGTGCACTGTGAATCAGGCCAGTCAGTATTTGCACAGCCTGTGAGAAGAGAGAGCCAACATTATTACTCAAGTCAAATCTATCACAGATGATTACAGTCTGGGTGTCTGAGTGGTTAGGAGAACGTTTGGTTTACCCTGGTACTTCTGAAGCAATATTGAAAGAATTATGTGTCAGGGAGAAAGCAGGCTGAATAGAGAAATGACAGCTACAGTTGGGTGGTGGGATCTCCTCATTTATTTAAACAGGGAGTATCCGTTTTTGTTTCATAGCAGCCTTTAGAGATAATTAATATTTATTTTTCTAGTTGGCTCTAGTTAAGTAAAAAGCAGAGGCCTATTTGTCTGTTCGGCTCAGGACACACAACAAAAGGAGAGTTGTTCGCTCTGAGGACCCCTGCGGTGCGGCCTTGATATCTGCCTCCCTCCTATAGTTGGTTTTCTGAGGTCAGCTCCAGTCTGTAGACTCAGCTCTTGTTCTCCACCGTGAATCCCAAATAGGAACTTTCGATCTTGCCTACTTCCCTCATCCTCTCTTGTTTGCAACTTGGATTTCAGTTTCTCTCTGCTCTGCCCACTCCCGCACCCAGTGCTGACATTTGTAACCAATCTGGATCACAGCTCTAGACCTAGTTCAAAAAAGCAGGCAAGCAGGCTCTTGAGACGTGGACGACCACCTGCAGAGGTCTGGCCTGCAGACCCTGACTCAGAGATGGATGAATGAATGCACTCATTACACCATTACAGTGGTTCAAATGGGCTAGGGATGGTCGTTGGCTGCTTTCAGAGGGCTAACTGCAGTCAATCGACCAAGACTCCTTCTCCATCCTTACATTTATTCAGTCAGATTTTACAACAGACGTTCTAAGTTAACACATTTGTGGATAATTAACATAGTTAAAAGAATGGTTTTACTACTGATAAAAGCTGTAGGTTCTGGGCCCAGAGTAGACACTATTACTATTAACTATTAACAGGTAATTCCCCGTTGATCTCCTCCTGAGAGGTCTATCCAGCACAAAATTTGCACGAGTAAACAGAGTAGGGACAAAGGGATTTTGCATAAACAGACTTAAACTGGGAAAGCCTTTTATCATCTCTCTTTCCTATGCTAATGTAAGTGAGGTGGCTGCCTTCAGCCTGCCCCAGTAAAACCTTTTGGCCTTCCAAAAGGTTTGAGATTACAATCTATAACTTTTGCTAATATTTTGACAACCATCCTAAGTGAATATCAACAGGCCCTCTAGTGACTCCTTGTTTTCTATAACTCTTACGTGAAGTGATTTTCTGTGGCCTGCTTAGAGCTGGGCTTTATCCTCCAGCTGGAATAGAGCCACCTGCACATACTAGCGACTAGGATGTGTGTAACCACTGAAGGAGCTGTACTGGCAATCAATCAACATCACCTTCCCTGCAACTGCTTTACCCTCTGATGCCCGTTCTTTCTCCTTGATCCATTTAGGTAGTTTTAAGTGAATTAAAGCTACTTTAATCAGATTACCTTAAAATTCATGTTCATAGGGAATTTATAGGTTTCTGTTCTGGTATTGAGATTATGTAAAAATATATTATTCAGGGTTCTCCGGAGAAACAGACCCTATATATTTTATGTATACGTATATGTATGTATAATATATACTATATATTAGTAAAAGGAAAATAAATCTCAGGACTTGATCTTCACAGGTATGACACAAAAGACAGAACTCAAAGTCATCCCTCCGCTCACCTGAGACAAACGCACATCTGATTGCTTCCTCTGCCCTATGTTTATTTTATCTTACGTAAAAATGCAGATTGACTGGACTAGACAAATGTATAAGTAATTATTCCTGTACCCTCCTCTCATGTGTAAATTGTGTATTTAGTGAACGGCTGATGAAAGACTCAGAAGGACACAACTGCTTGCCTCTTATCCATGCCCTTAAAAAATTTCTTCCTCTTTCCTCAATACCTGTGCTTTTGCCTTTGGATATTGAGGTCCCTAGACCCTCTTCAGAAAAAGCATGGATCACAATTTTCCCTGTGGTTCTGGGTTATTTCTCAAACATCTTAAAATAATTTAGACTTGCTTCAGTCATTTCCTTTGATCTACTCTGTATCTGTATACATACTCTGTAAATTTTGGCTGACAAGTCCAAAATTTACAGTGTGGGTCAGCAGGCTGGAGACACAGAAGAGCTGATGGTGCAGATAAAGCTTGAAGGCAGTCTTCTGGAAAATTCCGCTTGCTCCAAGCAAGAGGAGGGATGAGGAAAATGGAGGGGGCAAGGTCAGCCTTTCATTCTACTCAGACCTTCAACTGATTGAATAAGGTCTGCTCACATTATGAAGGGCGATCTGCTTTACGTAAAGACCAGTGATTTAAATGTTAATCTCATCCACAAAAACCCTCGCAGGAACAGCCATAATAATGTCTGAATAACTAGGCACCTTAAGGCAGAGATAAGTTGATACACAAAATACCCATCATAAGTCAACTTCATCACTTAGCAGTCATCTACATCTTGTGAAACCATACTTAATATCCAAAGTGAGATATACTTTGGCCTAACAGCTGTCATGCATGCAACAAAAAATGCACTAGCAGTTTTCCAGAGGAGGGTGCAAAATTCTTGAGTGACGTTTACTCTTTCGCTTGAAATACCACAACTTAAAAACTATAATAGAAAGTCAACACATCTTATGTTACATGATAAGGGGATAAGAGAGGAAAGAAAACAAAGGTATGTAATACAAACATGTTAACAACAAAATAAGGAAAAACACTCCTGATAATTCCAGTCCTTATTTCTGTAACTGGCCACATGGTTATAGCTGGTATTTATAAGTATTTTCTCCCACTACCCAGTCCGTATTTCCCGTGTGTTCAGCAAGCACCTCAGCAGGCTGTGATGATTTACTTAGTGCGTTGACCCGAACCCTCATTCCTGAAGAGTCTGGGCCATCAGTAGTCCTATCCCAATTGGGTTGTTGTAGTTTTCCATTGACCTTAATCATAGGACATGGTAATACTTAAATGCCCTAAGGGATTTCCTGTATTACTAACATATGCTTCCTTAACTGTGAAGTAATAGGCCAAATTTCCTCATGGTAGTCAGTATCAATAACCCCTTCCAGCACAATAACTCCCTTCTTCGCCAACTGATTCAGAGACATAAAAAGTTCAAAATGGCTAGTTGGCAGTCCTAACTTCCAGTTCAGTGAAATCATTATTATGTCTCCTTATAGAAACATTTCTTCCTTTGGAATAAAGACATCTGACAGGCAGAATATACGGTTTCAGGACAGTAAGCAAATTTTTGCTAGTAGGTAACTATGAGTACTCCCATTTTCACTCCCTGATTTCTGGACCTGTGAATCCTAGCTTTGGGAGAAACACCCTAATGAACCTTACCCCATTTAAACAGGGTATTGCCAGCTAGCTGGTGCTGTAATTGTGTTCAAAAGTTCATGCCATCATTCTGTCAAACCAGCTACTTCACAATGGTGGGGAACATGGTAAGGCCATCAGATTATGTGAGCTTGAGGTTATTGTTGTACTTCATTTGCTCTGAAGTGAGTTCGTTGATCAAAAACAATGCTGTGTGGAATTACCACGGCAATAGATATAGCATTCTTTAAGTTCACAGAGGGTAGTTTTTGCAGAGGCATTGAATGCAGGGAAGGTAAAACCATATCCAGAATAAGTATCCATTCTAGTAAGAAGAAAACACTGCCTCCTCCATGATAGAAATGGTCCAATGTAACCATTCTGTCACCAGGCTAATCACTCAGGGAATACTGCCATATCAGGAACTCAATGTTCATCTATGCTGTTGGCATATTGGGCACTTATCAGTGACTGTAGCCAAGTCAGCCTTGGTGAGGGGAAGTCCATGTTGCTGAGCTCATGCATAACCTCCATCCCTGCCACTGCTGCCACGGTCACTTGGTTAATGGGCCCATTGGACAGTGATGAGGTGGCCGAGGAAAGTGGCTGAGTGGTATCCATAGAACGGGTCATCCTATCCACTTGATTATTAAAAGCTTCCTCTGCTGGCCGGGTGTGGTGGCTCACACTTGTTATCCCAGCACTTTGGAAGGCC
Organism: Alouatta palliata; assembly: GCA_004027835.1. Taxonomy (NCBI): domain Eukaryota; kingdom Metazoa; phylum Chordata; class Mammalia; order Primates; family Atelidae; genus Alouatta; species Alouatta palliata. The sequence continues at coordinate 11,466 of PVKV010030167.1, read as the reverse complement.
GAGGTGAGTGGATTACCTGAGGTCAGGAGTTCAAGACCAGCCTGGCCAATATGGTGAAACCCTGTCTCTACTAAAAATACAAAAATTAGCCAGGCTTGGTGGTGCATGCCTGTAATTACAACTACTGGGGAGGCTGAGGCAGGAGAATCACTTGAACCTGGGAGGCAGAGGTTGCAGTGAGCTGAGATTGCACCACTGCCCTCCAGCCTGGGTGACAGAGAGAGACTCCGTCTCAAAAAAAAAAAAAAAAAATCTTCCTCTGCTGAGATTGCTCTTTGGTGGACTTTCACATGGGACACACATATCTTTATGTGTTTTGCCTGTTCAGAAGTCTATCTACAAACCTGTTCTCTAGACTCCTGTGTCACCGCTTTTCTAATCATATTTGTTTCAAGTCCCTGACATTCCAGCCGCATGATTGGCCACAGCCCATGAATGAGTATACAGTCACACACCTGGCTATTTCTCCTTCCAAGCAAAATATACAACCAGGTGTACTGCTTGAAATTCTGTCCACTGGGAAGATTTTTCTTTATTATTTTCTTCAGGAATGCCCCAGAAAGGGACTATAGTGCTACAGCTGTCTACTTTTGGGTTGTGCCTGGGAATCATGTAACCTTGGCTGGTCGTGGTTCTTTATCTGACACGGTAACCAAAACCTTTAATCCTGAAGAGTCTGGGCCATTCACAGGCTTGCAAGGACTGGGTTGTTGTAATATTCCATTGACCTTAATCATGGGGCATGACAGCACTAAGAGACACCCTATGGGATCTCCTGTATTCCAGACATATTCATTTTTACCTCTATTCATTGTGAAGTAGTGGTCCAGCTTACCCTTGGTGTCCTGGATTGATCACCCTAGCTAACACTGTGAACTCTCTTTTTCACGTATTGACTCAGAGGCATGAGGAGCCTAAAGCAGCTGGGTGGCAGCTTTTACTTTCAGTTCAATGAAATCATTGTTGTCGCTCCCAGTGAAAGCACTCTTCTCTCTGAAACTAAGACTTCTACATAAGACATCTTGTTAGTTTGACAAAAATAGAGCATAAAGTTACAGCGACGGGAAGCAAAGATTGTGCTGGTGGGTCACTGGGGTAATGGTGAGTGGTGCCACTCCTATTTTTACTCCTTGATTCCTGGACTTATGAATCCTGGCTGTGAGAGAAAGAGAACTATACATTGGATGCTGATTTAGAGCATATACAGCCTTCTAGAGAACCTTGTCCCAGCCCTATAAAGTATTGTCACCAAGCTGGCACTGTAACTGTAACTTCAAAAGGCCATTCTACCATTCTATTAAGCTGGCTGCTTCAGGATAATGGCAAACATGACAAGACCAGTGAATTCTATAAGCATTAGTCCACTGCTAAACTTCTTTGGGTATAAAGTAAATTCCTTGGTCAGAAGCAATGTTGCGTGGAATATCATGATGGTGAATAAGGCATCCTGTAAATCCATGGATGGCAGTTTTGGCAGAAGCATTGCATACAGGAAAGACAAATCTATGTCCAGAATATGTGTCTACTTCAGTAAGGACAAAATGTTTCCCCTTCCCTGATGGAAGTGATCCAGTATAATCAACCTGCCTCCAAGTAGCACCTTGGAGAATGGTGACATAGTGGGGGCTCAATATTGGTCTCTGCTACTAACAGATTGTGCACTCAGTGGTGGCTGTATCCAGGTCACCCTTGGTGAGTAGAAGTACATGTTGCTGAGCCCATGCATAACCTCCATCCCTGTCACCATGGCAACTTTTTCAATGAGCTCAATGGTCAGTAACAAGGGTGGCTAGTGGAAAAAGCTAACTAGTAGCCATGGAATGGATACCCCTCTGCTTCTCTGCTGATGTCACCCTTTGGTGAGCATGCACATGGGACATAAATATCTTCACATCCTTTGCCCACTCAGAGGTCTAGCCACATACCCCTTCCCCATTTTTTTTTTTAACCAATTTTCCAATCATCTTCCTTCCAAGTCTCTGACTATCCATCCAAACCATTGGCTCCAGCCCATGAATCAGTATATAATCACATCAGACCATTTCTCCTTCCAAGAAAAGTTCACAACCAGGTGTACTGCTTGAAGTTCTGCCCATTGAAAAGGTTTGCCACTACCCTTCAGGAATGTACCAGAAGGGGGCTGTAGAGCCATAGCTGTCTACTTTTGGGTTGTGCCTGGATCATGGGGTACTCCTCATGAGACTATAAGTGAAAATTGGAAGACAGGAGGCAACATAGCAGGAGTAAGAATCACGGGCATTTGGACCAGTTCCTCGTGTAATTTACCTGTGCCTTCAGGACCTGCTCAGGCCTGATCACATGTGTACCACTTCCATTTGATGATGGAGTGTTTTTGTGCATGCCCAACCTTAGGGCTTAGTGGGTCAGGCAACATCTAGTTTATAATGGGCAGATAAGGTTGTATCGTTCCTTGATGGACCCTGGTCAGACATGCAGTTTCTATTAGGGCCTGGTAGCAGGCTAAAAGCTGTCTCTCAAAAGGAAAGAAGTTTTCTGTGGAAGATGGCAAGGTCTTGCTCTAAAATCTCAAGGTCATTCACTGTATCATATCTATAGAGGGCTCCCTCTCTGCCACTGTTACCTCAAGTACCATTGAGTTTGTTGGGTCATAAGGCCCCTCTGGCAGAGCAGGTTTCACAGCAAGCTGGACCTGTTTCAGAGCCTTCTATTCTGGGGCCCACTCTAAACTAGCACCTTTTTGTGTCACTTGGTAGATAAGCCTGAGTGGCACACTCAAGTGATGAATGTGTTGCCTCCAAAATCAAAAAGGGCCTACTAGAGATTGTGCCTCTCTTTCTTGGTTTTAGGAGGGGCCAGATGAAACAACTTTTCTTTAGAACAAATATCTTGTCATGACACACACCATGAGAGCCCTGGAAATTTTATTGAAATACAAGGATTTACCCTGGATTTTAGCCATATTTTCCCCCATTCTCTGACATGCAAATGTCTTACCAATAAGCCCAGAGTAGTTACTGCTTCATGTTCATTAGGACGAATTACCATAACGCCATTAATATGATGGATCAATGTGATATCTTGTGGAAGAGAAAGGCAACCAGAATCCCTGCAAGCTGAATTATGACATAAGTTTGGAGAGTTAATATGCTCCTGGGGTAGGTCAGCAAAGGTGTATAACTGGCCTTTCCAGCTGAAGGCAAACTGTGTCTGGTAGGCCTTACAGACAGAGATGGAGAAAGAGGCATTTGCCAGATCGATAGCTGCATACCAGGTATCAGGAGATGTGTGAATTTGCTCAAGCAAGTGTACCATATCTGGTACAGCAGCTGTAATTGGAGTCACCACTTAGTTAGGCTTGCAATATCCACTGTCATTCTCCAGGATTCATCTGCCTTCTGCACAGGCCAAACAGCAGGGTTGAATGCAAATGTGGTGGGCATCACCACCTCTGCATCTTTCCAGTTCTTGATGGTGGCACTAATCTTTGCAATGTCTCCAGGAATGCAGTAGTGGTTTTGAGTTACTGTTTTCCTAGGTAGAGGCAGCTCTAGAGGCTTCCGTTTTTCTTTTCTCACTATACTCCACAGGTTAAGAAACCAATGTAGGGAGTCTGCCAGCTGTCTATTCTCATTGTGGATTCTGGAACTGGGGAAATGACCACTGAATGGGTTTGGGGACCAACTGGACCCGCTGTGAGCTGGACTTGAGCTAAAACTCCATTAATAATTTGGCCTTCATAAGCCTCTACTCTAAATGGAGGGCCACGGTGATGGTTTGCATCTCCTGGAATCAATGTCAATTCAGAGCCAGTATCCAGTACTCCCTGAAAGTACCTCATACTGGATATCAGTACTCCCTGAAAGTACTGATTATTTCCCTCTCCTCAATAAACAGTCATGCTGGTAAAAGGCCATAGGTCCCATTGGGGAAGTATGGGAGAAAGATGAACAGTATAAATTTTAGGTAGTATACCAGGGTCCTTTCTTGGTGGGGACATGGCTTACATCTCATTCATATTTAGGAACGCTGTGCAGTTATCACTGTAAGGTATAGCCTCCAGAGAAGAACTGTAGCCAGCCCATTGGAAAACTTAAATATGAGAAGAATAATTAGATTCTGAGGTAGCAGAGGCCAAACGGCAGCACTCAACCGTCAAAGGCAAGGTGGGTGCAGTTACCATAAGAGTAAGCAAGGTCAAGACAAGAATCAGAATAGTCTGACTTCTGTAGATCGATGGTGTTGGATGTTTAATCATAGCATTCCTAGATGTGAAATAGATAGGAAGCATACTAAATTCTTACTTGAGCTGTACAAGCAGAAAACTTTCTGGTCAAGTTAACAAAAGTCTACCTCAAAACATGAAAACAGAAAATCATGACCCCTCAATCAATTTCCAGACTTGAGCCAGTTTACAGATCCAAAACACATTGAATGAATGGCCTCTGCTAGCAGAGAATAATTAAGTTTTCCAGTGGGCTGGCTTTCTATTGCAGTAACTGCAGTTTCCATTGTAAGGTACAGCCTCCAGAGAAGAACAAACTGCAGCCGGCCCATGGAAAACTTTTGTCACTTTGTCCAGCAATGATAAGAACAGCCAACTGAGATCATTACATTTCTTGGTTTTCCACAAATGTTTAAAAATATTATGTACAGAGTCACTAAATTTCTTGCCTTTTATAGGAGGTGAATTAGGAGTATCAAATGCATTCATTTTGTGTATATTTATAAACAGTTCATACCATGGAATATCAGAACTGTCTGTACTATTAGAAATAAAGTCCTTTGTATTTTCAGGTCTAATCAGATTAGAGAGCTAATTCCAGAAAGCCCCAAATCAATTAAGGACACTGATTCTTAAAATTCTGTCCCTCTGAAACCTCTTTTAGTACCAAAATCTGTATTAGTCAGGGTTCTCCAGAGAGACAGAACTCAATAGGTTGTATGTATATATTAGGGAAATTGGTTTATGCAATTATGGAGACTGAGAAGTCCCATGAGAGGCCTTCTGCAAGCTGGAGACCCTGGCATGCTTGTAGCATGGCGCAGTCCAAAAGTTAGAAGACCTTAGAACTAAGGAAGCCAATGGCGTAACTCTCAGTCCAAGGCCAAGGGCCTGAGAACCTGGGGGGCCACTGGTTTAAGTCCTGGAGTTCAAAGGCCACAGAACCTGAAGTTGTTGTCTAAAGACAGGAGAAGAAGGCTATGTCCTAGTTCCAGCAGTAGACTGACATATTTGCCTTTTCTCTGTTATTGCTGTCTTCAGATTATTAGCAGATTGGATGGTATCTACGCATATTGAGGATGGATCATCACCACCTGGTCCATTCAGACTCACATGCTAATCTCTCCTGGAAACACTCTTGCAGCAAACACTTTCCAAAATAATGCACTACCAGGTTTCTAGATATTCCTTAATCCAGTCAAGTTGATATTTAAAATTAACCATCACAGATCCTAAACCTGTTATCCTCCCTTAGGTGGTAGATCTCACTGGTAGGTCAATAGGTGGCCAGTAATAGGCTTATACTTTATCAAATACATTGCCACCACCATCTTCCAGTCCAGACAGGCAGATGTAAAGCAACCAACCTAGATCTAAAACACCACTGTATTGGGGATAGTGCAGAGAAACCACCAGTTCCCTACCCTTACTCTATATATGGGACTTTACTGCATGTAGGTATGCCCTGCAGTCTGATAGTGTACTGAGTAGGTCTCAACCAGCTGGAGATAATCATAGATTTGATACATTGGGAATTTTCCTAGTGTAAGCTTTAATGTTGTTGATTTAAATACAAATGTGATACAAGGCCCCTCAAATCTTGGTAGATAATACAAAAGGGTGTAGTGTTTTAAGACTGAGGAGAGCTGAGGAGGAGAGCACTGAAGCAGAATATGATCCACCTGAGCTAAATGTAAGGGGAACACGTGACAGTACAGTGCCCCAGCGTCTATAGTCTTTTCTGGTTTTAGGCCCATTACCTGACCACTTTACGATTGATGAGCTTTGATTCAAATTGTTTACAAATGCAGGCAGAAATGGACCTCTCATATATCAGCAAACTCTGTGTGTATTTGTTAGAACCCTGGGTGGGTTGTGATAATGTTTAACTACTCCAGAATGGTTTTTGGGTCCATCATTTGAGTCCAGTTAGTTTCAGGCTTGTTATCATCACCTTCGGACACTTTTGTCAATTCTCCTTCCTTTGGGGAAGATGTGGTCAATGTCATTTCCTTTTTATTAACCCGAGTAGCACTTAGCCCTTACCCCCATGGCTTTAGTGCCTTCTTTTAGAATAAATCTTCTTGGCATTTTAACAAAGGTATAGTATAGCAATTATAGAGGATGAATGGACTTCTTTTCTGTAGAGAAATATAGAGAACAAGTAATACTAATTATTATTTTGAGATAAGGCACTTAAAATGGCAGCCTCTGATTTTCCCCACTACTTTGCAATTATTTGCAAAAAGCTTTTGGCATCAACCCATTGATATTATTCTCTGCTAAACAGCAATAACTTTCAGGCAAAAGCCAAGAGCTACCTCTTAGATTTTATTCTTCTATAATAACCTTTAAATGAGACTGAGTGGACACCTTTTGATGTAGTTGACCCACTCCCATTATTTTCATCTTTCCTAGGAATTACCTGCTCACCCAAGTCCACAGAGTTACCCAGGGTTGAACTGCTATGTTTGCTCTCCATGAAATGTCCCCAGCCTAGCCATAGCTGATTAGACAAAGGGCAGGCATCTGACTCTAGTTGAGCCAATAATAATTCCTTTCCCAGAACATCTGACTCCAGTTGAGCCAATAATAATTCCTTTCCCAGAAAACTGCATTGAGCAGTAAGACAATATAGACCCATTCTAAGCTTGCCTCTTAAACAAGAAGTAGTCGCACTTCCGCATTCCACTGTGTGGAAAGAAGTGTGAAGGGACATCTAGAGTAAAGATATGGAGGGTGGGAAGTCTCTAAAAATTCTAGTGGCTCTTACTTCCCTGATTACAGTTGTTTTTCAGGCCTGTCTATGAGAAATACCTGCATCTTAAAGAAAAAAAAATCTGGCTGGATATGGTGGCTCATGCCTGTAATCCCAGCACTTAGGGAGGCCAAGGCAGGTGGATCACCTGAGGTCGGGAGTTTGAGACCAGCCTGATCAACATGGAGAAACCCTGTCTCTACTAAAAATACAAAAAATGAGCCAGGCATGGTGGTTCATGCCTGTAATCCCAGCTATTTGGGAATCTGAGGCAGGAGAACTTGAACCTGGGAGGTGGAGGTTGCAGTGAGCCGAGATAGTGCCATTGTACTCCAGCCTGGGCAGCAAGAGTGAAACTCCATCTCAAAAAAAAAAAAAAAAAAAAAAAAAAAAAATCCCTCTTTTGTATGGTAAAAAGAGGATATATATTAAGTGAACATTTTTATAGTGTTCCAGAATAATGGCTGACTGTCAAAGTTGGGACAAAGGTACTATTTTGCATCTTAAATTCATAAAATTGCCAGAGGCTGCAGAGTTAGGTTGCCACAGATGGCCTTTTCCATGGGCTTATTTGTAGGTGACAGTTTAGAGAAGTGGCTGTGGTGAACTGAATTATGATTCCTAATTATTCTTTCCTCTTTCCCTTTTAGAGGGTTCTACATCTTCACATATTGCCTTGTGACTTGCACTGTCCCCTTCATTCCATAGAAGGAGTATATCCTCTACCTCACTGATACTACATTTGACCCTGTGGCATGGTTTGACTGATGGAATGACACATGGTACATCTGAGCCAAACCCTATGAGATATTGTAAATTTCTATCAATTTTATTGGTAATTTACCTCTGCTGTGAGAATACCACTTCCCAGGATTTTGCTGTTCTTTAGTGTGGATCCTAGAATGAAGAAGTATGAAGCAGGCTCACAGCCTACTCACAACATTGAACAAAGCTCCAGTAAGTGAAAAGTAAATGTTTTTTCTGATAAGCCTACAATTTTGTGATTGTTACATCAGCAACACTGACTAATACCCTGGCACCAACTGACACCTCTAGGCAAAATAGAACGAGAAGAGGGAGAGAGAAGATAGAATTTTGGGAAACACAGAGTTAGTGAAGCTACGCGATAATAGAACAATGACACTTAGAGAATAGGGAGGTCCTTCAAGTATGTGTGACTAGCTTTTAGTTCTTTGCTGGTGTCTTTTTGCCAGGAAATGTGGCCCACTTTTCTGTTGGTTGAGCAGAGGAAGAGATAATTGGAGATGAATTATAGGGAGGAAATGACCTTCACAATGACAGAAGGCCAGAACTAAACCAGCTCTCCAAGTTGCAGTTGCAGGCAGAAAGTTTTAGGAGAAATATCCCACTGGTGGTCCTGGGATGATACATCTATGCCAGATTAAAGGCCACAGTTTTGCAAAGAATATTGATGGCATCAATGGAGGGTGGCAAAGAGAGAAAAGGAGGGGTTTACTTTTGATGAATATAGGTGGATTTCACCAGTTTGGACGTGGTTAATACAGTAGAGAGTTTTCATAGTCGATAACATCTCAAACCATAAGAAGCAATATAAATTCATATTCCTAAAAATAAATATCTTTTCTAGCTCAGTTTTCCAAACTTGCCCATCAGAAGCAGCTCTTTTGCTCACTATTAATCTCTTGTGCAACCCTGGTGCTTTTACTTGGTTCTCTTTTTTCTCCAAAAGAAATGAAGAGAGTAGCTGATGTAGACAAACAATCCTGTGGATAGAACATTATCTTCTTAAAAGAAAGCAAGACTGCTGTTGAAAATGAGATGTCAGAAATAGTGCACAAAGAATAAGGAAACCAGGTTAATAGGGCTCTCACTGGCCAACTTGGGACAATTTAAATAACAAAAAAATTATGATAGTTTAAAATGCCTTGTCTATGAAAGCTCATAAATTCATGATCCACAAAAGAGAAAATTTAGTTTTAACAAAGGTTATTGCAACAGCTATGAAAAGCAAACATAGGATGCATTTCATTTTTCGTCTTCACCTTTATGTCCATATGTACCTGCTATTTAGCTCCCACTTATAAGGGAGACTTGTGATTGTAAGGAATATCGCCGAGTTTAAAATGAGGAAACTGAGACCAGCCTAGGAAAATTAAATGCCAATTTATTAAGCTCCCGGGCGAGGTTCTGTGGTCCGGACGGGGAGGCCAGAGAAGTCGCGCTCAACTTCTCAGGGTAAGATTTATAGGAGTCAGAGGCCATTGGGTGGACACTGGGAGACAAAGCATAGGGCAATCGATTGGGTATTGGGAAACAGAGCTTGGTCGGGGCAAGCTGCTACTGGTAGGTAGGCAGGATTTTCTGTGCACGGGCATTAGAGGCGATTGATTGGATATTGGGAAACAAAGCATGGGGCAATCGATTGGATATTGGAAGCAGGGTTTTTCAAATTTCAGCGGGGTTTTTTGGCGGGCTAGGTGCCGAGTGCAGGTTTGGGTGGGGAATGCAGAAGTGAGCGTTAGGGAAGCTACGTGACGGAGCTCAGGTAAGCGCGGAAGGGTGCCATAGTTTCCAGGCTTAGGGAGAGATGGGCATGTCCGAGCTCCCGGCGAGGCAGCCGACCTTACATTCCGACCCTTTTGATGATACAGGATGCCGCTTCTTTCTGGCTACTTCCTGCTGAGTAGGGAGGGAGTGAAAAAATACAAGGGGGTCAGTTGGTCAGAGCCTCGGTCGGGATTCGGACATAGGAGTGAAGTAGCATCTGGTTTACAGCCACCATGGAGATTTCTCTCATACGGGCCTGTAAAAACTTGAGAGAGGGGCTGCAGAGCAACAGGTTATCTACATATTGGAGAAGGAGACTGGGCATGAGGGCATGATTAAAAAGGAGTGGGAAAAAAGGTGTCCTTCAAGGACACAGGCTAAAGGATGAATTTGATTAGGACAGGAAGGCTTTTCATTAATTCCCATGACTGAAACCTGGGACGGTATGGTAGGTCCTGAGTAGGAAGGCAATACAGAGTAGGTAGCCCCCGTATTTACTAAGGAGGAAATGGGACTTACCCGCTATCTGTAGCATTACCCTGGGCTCGGCAAGGTTGATGGGGGTCCTTGAGTCCAGGCTGCGTCAGTCGTCCAGAAGGCCGAGGAGTTCAAGCGAAGGGACTGCTTCCTGTGGACCGGCTTGCCCCTCACATAGAGGTGTGGGGGGTGAGCCTGTGGTCCAGGACGGGCAGTCAACCTTCCAGTGTCCAGTCTGCTTGCAGACCGGGCAGGGTCCAGGAGGCAGACATGGACTGGGGCACTGCCGGGACCAGTGTCCCTCCTGGCCACACTTGAAGTAGGACCTGGGTGGGACCTTTGAAGAATTTTGGGGGGGTTTCGATGGACCACCTCCACCGGATGCTCGGTGGACTGCCGGCCTCAGGGCTGCTACAAGAGCTTGGGTTTGGAGGCTTACTTGTTGCTGTAAATGGGCCTGGCGGACAGCCTCAGCCTTTTCCTCTCGGCCATTAAAAACTTTAAATGCCATGTTTACCAGGTCTCATATGGGAGTTTGGGGGCCCTCCTCTGCCTTCTTTAGTTTTTTTCTAATGTCTGGTGCTGACTGGGAGATAAAATGGGCAGCTAGGAGGGTGGTCCCAGCCGGGGAGTCTGGGTCCACTCGGGTATGCAGGACCATAGCATTGGTTAATCGGTCAAGGAAGGCAGCTGGGTTTTCAGTAGGGCCCTGAGTTATTTCACGCAGCTTATCGTAATTAACTACCTTTTGGGCTGTGCCTTGCATGCCCGCTAGGAGGCACTGCAGCATTTGGTCTCGGTGGCAGCGGTCATTTTAGCCCGTTTGGTAGTTCCAATTAGGGTCAGCATCGGGGACCGCTGCTGCGCCTACTCGCATTTGGGGATCAGTAAGGTGTACCTGGTCCGCGTGTGCCCGAGCTGCCACACAGATGCGATTATGTTCATCCGGAGTAAGAGTAGAGGACAAAATTACGTAAATGTCATGCCAGGTTAAGTCATAGGCTTGTGTGAGGTAGCAGAATTCTTTAATGTAAACAGTAGGATTGGCAGAGAATGACCCTAAGCGTTTTTTGATAGTGGATAGATCAGAGAGGGAGAAAGGAATATGTACTCGAACGACACCTTCCGTTCCAGCCACCTCGCGGAGAGGACAGAGGAGGGAGCTCTCTTCGGTGGAGGTGCCGGGTGGGTGAGTGCAACCGTTAACAGACGAGGTTATGTTAGAACCTGGGAGAGTAGGAGGAGGTTGGGGTGTTGGAGGGGAAGGAGTAGGAGGGATTTGGGGTTTAGTCCCATGAGAACGGGTGTGGGCACTAACAGGAGAGGCCATGGCATGATCTGGGAGAGCAGGAAGAGGTTGGGGTTCTGAGGGAGAAGGAGTAGGAGGGATTAGGGGTTGAATGCTGGGTGAAGGAGTGTGAGCACTAACAGAAGAGGTCACAGCATGACCTGGGAGAGCAGGAAGGGGTTGGGGTTCTGAAGGGGAAGGAGTAGGAGG
>PVKV010030166.1:0-22611 GCA_004027835.1 Alouatta palliata | reverse complement strand
TCTTCTGGCTCTGTATGGACAGTTGAGGGGACTGGATGTATGTGTCAGGGGCTAGGATGGAGACCAGGGCCGGAGGTCATTGGTTTGTACTGGGCTGGGGGTGGGGTGTCAGTGAGAGATGTGGAAAGAGGGTCCTACAGTGTGAGCATCGTAGAAAGTCAGGACTAGAACCCCAGGAAACATGAACAAAGGAACAGTTCACCAGGTCTATGTATACACAGCGACATTGACAGTATTTGAGTATGCTTGATGAATTTCATTACCATGCCTTTCCTATTCTAGAACATTCGTTGAATGGGCTTAGAGGCTACCCAGTCTAACTCAACACCCATGCTAAGATATGAATTAATACATTCGATGACCCGTGCCTGCTTTGGGAAGAAAACAGAATCTTCAGCTCATGCTGACAAGAGTTGGGAGGGCAGCTCTCTTAATGGAGAAGCCCTTGATTCTGGTGTAAGGGTGAGCTGGAGGCAGGAACACCGTCTCATAATAACAGCCCGGGCCTAACGTGAAGGCGACTTTGGGCTTGCCTCTTAATTTCTCTGGTCGATGTCCTCAACTCCAAGGGCAGGACTGGAGGGGCGGGGGCAGAGCCCTCTGTGCTCCAGATATCGCTCCTCTTGTTTTCCCATCATTCTCTTCCTAGCTGTACAATACAGGTGAAGGATTTAAGATGTGGCAGGTTAATTAATTCTCCATATTTTCTTTTCTCTTCCACTTCCCTGTTCCTCTAAGCAGGTGACAGGTATATGTGATTTGTCTGTCCTGCGATTGTCACATTTTCTATTGTAATTCCCTCAGTCTTGGACCAGTGATCTGGAGACCTTGCTATCTCTTCCTGGATTTCTGTAATTTTTGCAGAGGCTGGTCCCTGCGCCTTCCCTCTGAGCATCAGGCTCAACTCACCAGAGGCAGCAGAGTGAAGCCCCGGGCGCTGGTGACAGCTGATACGTTCCACACAAGCTGTGGAGTGATGTGCGTTAAATGAGGATTTATGATCAATCCTCATAAATTAAGGCTGCCTCAGAAGACCAAGGTGAGGCCCATGCCACTGAACCTTCATTAACTAGCATGGGGAAGCACCCTCTCTTAGTCCAGGAAAGCCATGAATGTTTGTTACAACTGCCTCTTTCTATTTCATGGTGGTTGTGGCTGGCATTGATGCCACAGTCCCAGATTGGGTGGTGGCCGCTTGCTGTGGGCCACCCTATGGATGGGGCCTGTGTTCCTTGGATAGACAGAGTCTACACAAGGGCCCTGGCTCCTGCAGGGTCAAAACCAATGCCACCTCTGGGTACTCTGCACTCTGCACCTTGCCAGGTGTGTACCCGTCGCAGTCATTCAACTTTTCCTTCCGTAAAGTGGGGATAACGCCTCCTCTGGAGTAGGTTGAACAGCGTCCCCCACCAAATACATGTCTATACCCTAACCCCTCGTAACTGTGACTGTGGCCTTATTTGGAAGTAGGGTCTTGACAGATGTAATGAAGAATCTTAACGTGGTATCATCCTGGATAAGGGGAGGTCCTAAACCCAATGATGGATGTCATCACAAGCCGAGGAGAGGGCAAAGAGAGACACAGGAGAAGGAGGCCGTGTGCAGAGTTTGGAGGGATGAAGCCACAGGCCAGGAGATGCAAAGGTTTCAGGAGCCACTGGGACTGGGAAGACACAGGAAGGGTCTTACCCTAGAGCCCTTGGCAGGAGCAGAGGCCCTGCCATCCTTCATTTCTTACTTTTGCACTCCTGAACTATGACCAAACAAATCCCTGCTTTTTAAACCTGCCTGGTTTGTGTCACGCTGGCAGAGTAGCCACAGGAAGGCAGTGCACACTCCTCTCACACGTTGGGATGGTGTGAAGTGAGTGAGAGCCCGTGGCTGACGCAGGCGAGTGCAGAGCCAAGCTGCAGCACCTGCTGGGCCCCACCTGCTCTTGTCCTTACACCTGCCCTCCCCAATCTCAAAGAAGGGCTCTGCCCTCCACCTGGGGCTACATGAACAGGCCTCAAGAAGCAGCGCTGGGGACCCTTCTGGCTTTTGCCCATGGGCCTTGCACACTCAGACTCTCTGTGACAAGGCCCTGGAGCCAGGAGGAAGAACATTATTTCCAATTCCTGATTATTTTATCATTTTACTGTAATAAACTTGGGAGGTGTGGCAAGCCATGCCAACTGTTTTGTGGAGTCAACTGGGGTGTGTGTAAATTCATAGGGTAATTCCACCCCAAAGACCAGCAGGCGGTTAAGATGGGACCCCACCGCGTGGGTGTGTTGGCCTCAGCTTTTGTCCTGGTTCCGCAATGGGGTGAACTGGAGGGGCCCAAGGAAAGCCAGAGGGTCACGGTTGGGGCCAGAAAGGCCTTTCCTGGGGTCCTTACCACATAGGGCCTAGGGATTCTCATCCCAGACTGGACAAATGTGGGGTTTTTAAAACTGTGGACTCCTGAGTCCCACCAGAACAACTGAGTCTTCTGGGAAGTGCCTTGCAAATGCTTTCTGGGAGCCTTCAAGAGATCCCAGGGTAGTCGAGGTGAAGTTAGCTATGAGATCAGGACTCAGGAGAGAACCCTCCAGCGCTGGATGCTGTGGGCAAGGGCGACACTGCCCCCACAGAGAGGGTTGTCTACTGCTCTGCTCCACAAGACTCCTGTTCAGCAGGGACCACAGTCAGGGGATGGGGTGGCTTCATACTTCTCAGGGCAGCAGTGACGCTGATGGACCTGAAAACAAAGAGAGAGCCGTTGTGGGATGCTCGGTCATTCCTGAGTCCACATTCATTCCCAGGTCTGCTGGGCAGGCTGGAAGCCTCCCTTTTGAAACAGTTTTTGGTGGATTTGAAGCTTATAGAAAACTATGAACAAAGAATGAAATTAAGTGGGTATCTGAGCAGCTTCAGATCAAAATCTCACCAAGGTTTTCAAATTGTAATAAGGTCTTAAACACAGAATGGTTAATTTCAGCTCACATGGAGATGGCGTGGGGTCAACAGAATCCAGAAGAGTATGAATCTAGACCAGAATAGAGCAGTCCATGCCTATCAATGGTGGCTTAGTGAGGAACGGCCAGAAGGCTATAGGCCGTGTGGTATGTGTGTGTATATGTGTGTGTCACTGTGTGTGTGTGAGCATTTGTGTGTGTGCATAAGCACATGTGTATGAGATAACATGCACCCACATAACAGTTCTCATTCTCATCCTCATGTGATGGTTCAGTCTTTCTCACTGTTGTCAACCCCAGAAAATCCTGCAGTTACAAAAGGCCTCCAGAAAGTACTTTCCATGAGAGGTTTGCAGGTGACTCTTGGGCCATGCAGAACACTGCTCTAAGAGTCTTCTTGGGTGCCATGAGCCGCTTAGCACAACCGCTGTCTACTCCGTGGCCTCCTCCATGCTCTGAATCAGAAGCACACACTTGGCCTAGGAATACGTCTTCTCCATGGAGTGAACAGCATGCGGAGGACTGCATCAGGAGAGCTGTGTTCAATCCCTGGACCGGGGCCGAATGCCTGACAGATCGTGGAGCCTGTGCGGGTCTCATCCTTCTCATTTAGAAAGCGTGAAGGCTGCTTTTCCACTAGGAGAATGCAGGAGCTGAGCTGGCCTTAACCTGGGACAGAGTTTGTCTCAGAGGAGCCCTGGTCCTTGGCGCATCTAAAACACCTCCCCGGCATGTTTCTCTCTGACCACGTGCTTCCTTGGAACTCTCCCTGCCTGGTTTCCTCACCTCTTTCCCCTGCTACCTGTCATCTCTTTTTCTCAGTCTCTTATGAGTTATCTTCTTCCCACCCCTGGCAGCTTCACTCCTTAGTTCTCTTCCCTTCCCGTCTTCCGACCCCTGCCCTCCCTGGGCATCTCAGCTCTGCCCCAGCATCAGTGTCTGGAGCAAGCTGGGCACCCCACTGTTTCCATCTGCGCTGGCTCCATCCCACGGGCTCCAGGTCCACAATGTCCATGAGGAGAACGTCTCCACTGGCAAGACCCCGAGTCATGTCAAACCCACCTCATCCCAAATGCAACTCCTGTCATGCCGCCAGAGCCCCGAGAGACGCTTGGACTAAATCCTCTTCCTCTCCACCTCCTTCCCTCCTCCAAGATCTGGCATCCAAGTCACCTCCAGTCTGAGAGCAGCTGCTTTCTCTTTTTTTCCTCCCCAAAGCCTTTGGCTGGATCCCCTCTCATCATAGTATCCAAGGCCTTCTTGGCTCACCCTTTCCAGCTTCTTCCTCCATTCTGGGCTCCTGCTCCACTAGCTCTGAACATTCAGTTGTCCCTGACCCCAGTTCTCCAGTGCATCCTTCTGCCTGGGTCCATCTGCCCGAGTCCATTTCTTGGTGGACTTTAAAGACCCTATTTAGGCCAGGCATGTTGGCTTGCACTTGTAATCCCAGAGACTCAAGAGGCTACAGAGGGAGGATTCCTTAAGACCAGGAGTTCAAGACCAACCTGAGCAATGTAGTGAGATCCTGTCTCTACCAAAAATAATAATTTAAAAAATTAGCCAGATGTGATGGTGCACACCTGTAGATGTAGCTACTCTGGAGGGTGAGGCAGGGGATCACTTAAGCCCAGGAGTTTGAGGCTGCAGTGAGCTATGATTGCACCACTGCACTCCAGCCTGGGCAACAGAGTGAGACCCTCCTGCCAGGGTAGGAAGAAGGGAAGAGCTCATAAGAAACTGAGAAAAAGAGATGGCATATAGCAGGGGAAGGTGAAGAGGTGAGGAAATCAGGCAGGGAGGGTTTCAGGGGACAGAAGATGTCAGAGAGAAACATGCCAAGGATGTTTTAGTTGTGAAAATGGGTCTTGAGACGCTGACTCTAAAAGAAGGAAACAGACACTGTTCAAAGGCTATCTGCTTTGAGGTCACCTAAAGCATGGCCGCCTCCACTCTTCACTCATGCGGCTTCTGCAAAGCGTGTCCTACTGTGCCGGGGTCGTCTCTCTGCTCCACTTGCCCCCCTCCCAAAGGCTGTAGGCGCACCCAGTGCAAGGCCACTCCTTATGCCTCTGCCTGTCCCCGGCCTTTCCCACCCTCTCACTCCGGACCCCAGGCAGGCCTGTGCAACCCGGACTGGAGACACCTGACAAGCTCACCCACAGCAGGGCTTCATGCAGTGGCGAGGGGCGGGGTGGGTGGCAGCAGGAGGACACCTGCAGGCTTCTCGCGGGGTTCAACACCGCTTTTCACCCTGTAGTGGGGACGCCCACTCTGGTTACTATTGCAACACCATTATGCTTTCTTGTCTTTCTTCAGTTTTATTGTTTTCTCTCTCTCCTTCTGAGTTCTAGGCAAAAGGGAAAAATGTCATGGACAGAGTTTGGAGGGGGAGGTGTAGGTAATCAGAACACAAGAAGGAGTGAGAGAATTGTTGCTTCTTTTTCTGTTAACGTAGCCATTTATACCTAGTGTTCCATTATTGGAACGCTAAGCATGCAGGAGTTATTCCTATCCTACTGCTCAAGGTCATTGCCAGAGTCTGAATGCAAAAATTCAAAAAATTGCAACCTCAGGCATACATGGGTTAAAATCAAGATACAGTTCTCATGCCATAAATTTTACCCTTTCAAATTGTACAATTCAGTTGTTTTCTATATTTACAAAGTTGTGCAAATATCACCACTCTAATTGCCGGGTATTCTCATCGCCCCAAGAAGAAACCCACTAGCAGTCACTCCTCACTTACTCTTCTGTCATCCTATTGGCTTCTAATTACAGCATTATAGACATCTTCTTTATGTGGGGGAAAGGAGGCTGGGGATAGCATAACATTTAAAAAATAGTTTACTTCTAGTAAATGTTAAATTATATAAATAACCCTAGTGTCACAGACCCAATTCCAGCATGCACACACTTTTGTGCACAGTGGTGTCAGGTGGAAATGTACGTCTCATGAGTTGATGTTTGTAAAGTGTTTAGAACTGTGCCTGGCACATGGTAAGTGTCATGACTGTGTTTGCTAGTGAACTAACCAAATGGCAGCATTATCAGGAGAGGTAGGGTTTCTGCCCTGATTACAGACGCACAGAATCCAAGTTTTCTCCAAAAGGATCTAATGGAAAAATCCTATCTGTTCAAGTGTGGCCAAGCACCAGATTTGAAACACAAGGTTGTCCTTAAGAAAGGAAACATTGGAAAATATTCCCTAGCATCCCTCCAGGGAGGAGCCAGGGAATAGGACCAATTTCGAGAAAAATGCAGTCAATTGAAAGTAGAATTACAACATTTTGCAACAATAATTCCAACAAGTGGATTCTTTCCATTTAGTATTAATTGTATTCCCATTGGACGCCTCAGAGTCGATGGTGTTTTCTATTCCTATCAGCATCAATATTCATGAGAGTCTCCCATCCCTTCTTCTGTAGGATGGAGGAGTTATAACAACATGGATGTCTCATACAATGTTTTAAAACATAACCCTTAAAACTCTAACTTAAGTATTGGAATTCACTTCTTTTTTTTTTTTTTTTAGACGGAGTCTTGCTCTGTCCCACAGGCTGGAATGCAGTAGCGTAATCTCGGCTCACTGCAGCCTCTGCCTCCCAGGTTCAAACATTTCTCCTGCCTCAGCCTCCCAAGTAGCTGGGACTGCAGTCATGTGCCACTACGGCCAGCTAATTTTTGTATATTTAGTAGAGATTGGGTTTTACCGTGTTGGCTAGACTGGTCTTGAACTCCTGACCTCAGGTGAACTACCCACCTCGACCTCCCAGAGTGGTGGGATTACAGGCATGTGTCACCACGCCCAGCCATGGCTAGCAGGATGCAAGAAGAGCTGGCTCTGAAGCCGTGGTTAAGGACACTGTGCAATGGGGGACAAATCCGCAGGTGCTACTGGAACCCGCAGACCCAGCTGGAGGCTCTGGGAGGAGTTCCATCTGGAAGCAAACATGCCATGTCCAGAGGCCAGGGTGATCCAGCAGTCAGTGCTGGAAGGGAGTATGTGCAACAGCAGGGCTCTGGCCCCAACTGAGAATCAGGGCTGGGAGCGGGGAGGCTGGAGACAGATTTCTGGAAGTGACCTGGCAGGTAGGAGTAAGGTTCAGGTGGGAACTTAGAACACAGGGCAGAAGACAGAAAACAGCCTAGTACCACGGGACTCAGAAGGCAGGACCATGCAGGGCACGTGGTTCCAGAAGTGAATAGAGGGGTGAATTGTCCATAGGAGGAGCTGGAGCCCACACTGGCAGGAGAGGTGCTTGGAGCAGTGCTGCCCTGGGGCTGAGTGGCCTGAGGATTGATGGGGCCTTGTCTGTAATGCAGTGAGTAGCAGAATGGGGCTGCAGGAGAGTTCCCAGGGCTGCAGCTGTGAGGAGAGGAGACTCTGGGAAGGGCATGCAGCTGGTCTTTGCAGTGATGGGGGGTGATTTTTCATGCCCAGTGGCCACTATTGAATCCTAGCTGTGATCCCATGGGGTCTCTAAGTAAGAGACACAGGACCGGATGTGGGCTTTGGCAGTGGGCAGGGGGATGAGAATTCATGTAATGCCTGGCTCAGGAAGTGGCTCTGGAGCAAGGCAGGCCTGGGTTTGAATCTCAGCTTTCCCCCTAATCAATATCATGGTCGTGGGGCTGTTACTGACCCTTCTTGCACAAGGCTGATAACAGGCACGTGTCGTAAGGATGTATGAAATAATGGATGCAAACAGCTTGGGTTTCATTATAACACATGAAACCCATGAAAATCGGTTGATTGCATTGGCTCGGTACTCTGTGTGTCCTGGTCCTCACATCAATGTTCCTTAACCTTTTTTATTTTTCAAGGCACAAACTCCTTTCAAAGCCTGATTAAAGCTTTGCATGCTCTCCCCGCAAAACCCACTCATACATTTTTTCAAGGAATTTCAGAGGTTTTACCGACACTGGAGTTGAGAATCTCTACTCCTGACTTGAGGACAGGGCTGCTTTTCTGACTCAGCTTGTCTGTCATTGTCCATGTACAGGTATAATCCTACACAAATGCTTTAAAATTAGAATTTGCAAAAGTGGCTTTGTGATATGCCCGGCATCCTAGGCACAGACAAAAACTAAAACCACCATAAAAGGCTAACTGGGATAACTGGGGAAATTTAAGTTGGGCGGTGGAGAAGATGAGACTGTGAAATTCATGTTTCCCTTCTTAGGTGTGATCATAGCATTGCAGTCACCCAGGGGAAGATTTTTGTTCTCAGGGTGGAACTGCCAATGCTGTAGCTCCATGCTGCTGGGGTCTTATGGCTTCTAGGTCCCCACTTGCAGTTGGTCATTTCCCTGGCCAGCTCCTTTGAGAGGTCACTGAGAGAGAATCATTTTGCTCTATTCCACTTTCCCTTAACTTTGCCCCTCAAATTCCTAAGCTCTATGGAAGAAGATTTTACTTCTCTCCTAAGAAGTGGAGAGTTCCCCTAACCCTTCTGGCCAAGCTACAAATACTTTCTGAGCTGATGGGTTTCCAGCTCATAAACGGCCTTTGCATTTCAGTAGGTCTCGCTTGCCGTATTTCTTTACTTTCTTGACGGGAGTTGGATTGGGTGTACCAGGACGAGGCATTCTGAATTCTCAAATATCTTGGGATGGATTCTTCCCTGAAAGGCTGTGGGCATGTCAAAAAAGCAAACACCGGGGGGAAGTTAGGAGGCTGGGGTCTGAATGAACTCATTCTGTGACCTTGGACAAAGCGTTTGATTTCCCGGAGCCTCTGTGTTTTTGGTGGTTACCTAAGGTCAGTGGACTCAATGCCTCTCAGGGAGTGGTAAACGTCTGAGTCACTCTTGGAACGTCATGACCAAACAGAAATCCCAAACTCCCAAACACGTGCCTGGCTTCCACTTTTGGGAGCAGGCCTGGGGTGGGGCCTGGTTTAAGGGGTACTTTTTAAAAAATCCACACATGTCTGTTGGGGAACCACGGAATGGAATGATGCCCAACAGAGCTCCTTCCAGAGGAGGGGCAGTTAAGTGGCTTGCCAAACAAGCTGAGGTCCAGAAACACAACCCTGTGAGGCTGACTCAGAGCTGGGGCCATTCACATTCTTCTCGAGTGAGGTCGAGTCAGGCAGTGCTCTTTTATCCTCCACTCGAAGCCCCCAGATGTGGGATGCCTCACTCCAGCTGAGGGAGGGAGTGTTTTCACACACGCTGGCTGACCCTGTGCCTTCCGAGGGGTCCTTTGAACCTGAGTGCGGTAGTGAAGGCAAAGTATTCCCTGGGATGACAGATGAGGTGGGTTTCAAAGGAACCTGTTTTCAGCTTGGGAGGGGCCGGCCTCTGCACTGTCTGGGTTTCCCTGGAGTGCTGAGTCACCAGGCTCTGGCCACTGGATTTCACAATTGGTGTCTGGGTTTGCTTGAATCACCTCCTTTCCAAGAAGAAGCCAAGGCTTGACCTAGCAGTGCTTTTTGTGTGTTAAAGACAAAGCTGATCCTGCCCCCACAAATGAGAATTAACATTCTGCGAGTGCCACAAGCTGGTTTTCCTAAGAATTCTATGGATTTTGGACCTTGTTTCTTCTAGGATTCACATCTTAAAATACAGTAGCCCAAGCAATGAATTGCCTCAGAACACATTTATTCAGCCCCTGCTTGTCCCCTGCCTAGCATCTCGAACAAACACTGAATACCTTCCTTCTGGGCCCTTCGTTCTGAGAAGCCCAGGTGAAGGGGCACTGATGGGTCGGTTGGGAGAGACTTCATATTCCACTGGGTCCTGTGTTCTATAAACTGGCCACAGTTCTCATGTTACCATGGTCCCCTGGCCATCACTGGCTTCCATGTCCCCTGGAAAGGAGTGTTTCTGGCCCCTTGATCTCCCAAATGACACCAGCCAGCCCACCTGTGCAATCCAGGGATGATCTCTGCACATCAGTCGTGCTTCTGGACAAAGTCCTCCCAAGCAGTACACACCCCAGCCTATGAGAAAGCAGAGGAAAATTTTGTTTTCAAACACTAACAAAGTATGTGTACTGGATTGTATGGTGGCCCCTCTAAAAAAAATCTTCACATTCTAGTCCCCGGAACCTGTAAATATTGCCGTATTTGGAAAAAGAATCTTTGCAGCTATAATTAAGCTGAAAATATCCGATGACAAATGGTATGGTTTGATGTGTCCCTCAAAAAGCCTGTGCTGGAACCCCTTCTGCCATGGGCTGATGCAGCAAGAAGGCCCTCACCAGATGCAGCCTCCTTGACCTTGGGCTTCCCAGCCTCCAGAACTTGAGAAATAAGCTGCTTCTCTCTATCAATTATCTAGTCTGTGGTATTCCACTATAGCAGCTGAAAATGGACTAAGACAAGTGTCCTAATAAGAGGCACATAAAGGGGAGACACAGAGGATGAGGCAATGTGACTGTGGAGGGTAGAGATGGAAGTGATGACATCATAAGTCCAGGAATGCCTGGGGCTGGAGGGGCAAGGAAGGACTCTCCCCTAGTGCCTTTGCGGGGAGCACTGCCCTGCAGACACTTTGATTTCAGACTTCCAGCCTCTAAAAATATGATACTTTGTGTTGTTTTAAGCCACCCAGTTTGTGGTTGTTCATTATGGCAGCCACAAAAAATTAAGACAGCACACATGTGAGCATGCGTGCGCACACCACACACACACACACACACGGCAACTGTGAGCACAGAGGACTCTTGGAGGAGAGCAGAGGACACCTTGAGAGTAGCTGACATGGCAGCAGCAGCACAGATACCACGACCCACATCCTCCCTTGATGCCCACATCATTTCCATGCAGGCCTTGCTTCTCACCCAGAAGCCATCCACCCTTCAGCTCAGTCTCCAGGTCACTGCTCCAGGAGGTACTGCCCTCAGCTCTGTGCCCCAACAGACCCACACTGCAGGAGGCTGTCGGTGGACCTCCCCAGGGCAAGCCC
Source organism: Alouatta palliata (assembly GCA_004027835.1). Taxonomy (NCBI): domain Eukaryota; kingdom Metazoa; phylum Chordata; class Mammalia; order Primates; family Atelidae; genus Alouatta; species Alouatta palliata. The sequence continues at coordinate 11,759 of PVKV010030166.1, read as the reverse complement.
CACCCCAGGCCGCTGGGCTCTGTCCTCCTTGCCTTCCAGGGTGCAGGTGCTCCTCATCTGGCCCTCTGCTTGTGCAAGGGCCCTTCTCCATTGACATCCAGCTCTGCTAGGCTGTTCCATCTTGCCCCATGACCACAGGCAGCCCCCAAGCCACTGAACGCTGCTCCTTCCAAACCTGTGTGTGGTTGCATTTTGTCACGGACTGTACATTTCTGTTACAGGAGCCTTGGACAAATATGTTTTATTTTTTTCTCCTGGAAATATGCTCTGAGATTTCTTTCTTTATCATTTAGATTTTAAAGATGATTTGAGCCATTTTGAATTTAAATAAAGAGAGTCCTGAGGACTTTTTTTTCTTTTTGAGACAAAGTCTCACACTGTCACCCAGGCTGGAGTGCAGTGGTGCAATCTCAGCTCACTACAACCTCCGCCTCCTGGGTTCAACCAATTCTCCTGCCTTAGCCTCTTGAGTAGCTGGGACTGCAGGCACCCACCACTATACCTGGCTAATTTTTGTATTTTTTAGTAAAGATGGGTTTCACCATGTTGGCCAGGCTAATCTTGAACTCCTTACCTCAAGTGATCTGACCGCCTCAGCCTCCCAAAATGCTGAGATTACAGGTGTGAGTCACCGTGCCCGGCTGCTGAGGCCTTTTTGTCAGCCTTTTTTCGTGTGTGTGTCAACTTTAAGCCTGTTTATTTTAGGGAGTAGGCTGAAGTCAGTTTTTCCTTTCTCACAGAAAGGTTTTCAGCACATCAATACTGCTAATTATCTGTCATTAACATTACCCTGAGAGCAAAAATTCTAAATGTGTAAATTTTCCTAGTGACTATTAATATGTCTAAAATATAAATACACTTTCGAGAGATGCAGCAATCATGCTTTTTGTCACGATCTTATCGCTTAACATATGGAGTTTGACATTCCCTGGGATGGTATTTTCCTTTAATTTAGCTTTAATAAGATAGAGAGTCCCATATAAAACAAATATACCTAAATAAATATAGAGGTAAGAAGTTCATGACTTCATGAGGGCTAGATAATGAGACTACCTCTTTTTTATCTTCACATCAACTCTTACCATGACCTTGGGTGGAGAGGTGGACACTTCAGCTTTCACTTTCTCTGCCTCTTTGTAAGATTGTATGAAGTCTTGTTTTCAGCAGGATAAATCAGTTAGCCTCACTGTGTCCCTCCTGTCTATAAGGCAATGGGGATTCTTTTCATTCCAGAAGGAAATTTATCTTCTTATTTTTCATGTACATGAGATACATTCCCTCCATCTCCCTTCCCATCCATCATGGTGGAACACTGCATGGATGGGATCTGATGGCGAAGGTCAGATGGGACATCTGTTGGACAGATTACTTTTGCCCTCTAATAACCACAGAGAAAATAATTGGAAGAAGACAGACAACTCATTACTAATCATAGAGTACGGCCATCTTGGCTTCAGATGTAGAGTTCAGGCTAAGTATATGTGGAAACTAAGTAGTATTTTTAAAAGAATGTGTTTACGTGTTAGACATGGTTCATATGTTCTGTTAGACTTCAGAATTGTAAGCCTTCAAGGAGAGGCTACAAGAGACCCAAAATAATTTTGCTTTGCATCATGGGTATACTGTTTCACTCTCAAAATAAAGTCTTCCTAGTCATGATGTCACTGAATTACTAATTAAAGCAATAATATCACCATTTTGTATATTATTAGAAGGTTAAAGCTGGTGAAACTCACTGGATTACTTTGGGCTGACAGCAGGGTCTTGAGATCAACAGCCAGAGTTGGCATTTCAGGAAACTGGGCATCAAGTCACAGCAGGGAATCCTTGGGTGGCTGAGGTGGTGGTTGGGGACGGGCTGATGTACACACTTGGGAAACACACACTACCTCTCCTGTGGCCCCTTCGTGAGGCATGCCTAGCCTACGCCAGGACATTTTGATAATGTTAGTGTTTTGTAATTTGTTGATTCCATTTTTCTCTCCAGCTTTGAGGAAACTCAGAGCTAAATTTAGTGTTCATGAGTAAGAATTATTTCACATCAATCAAATTCCTCTGCTGAATAAGGTGCCCTGTTACATTTTGGAAGTGTGAGGGGATGCCAGGACCCAGCTAGGAATCAGACTTTATGTTCTGAAGAAGAGGAGTGGAGAGAAGGAGGGTTGGATGAAGAGCTCGGGCAGACTGGGCTGGTGAGGAAAGGTCAAGGTCCAGAAGAGGGAAGGGGTTCTGCAGGGAGCCCTGGCAAGTCTCCCCAGGTGCCTCCAGCTCCTCCCACTACCTTCCCCACCCCCTGTCGTGTCCCTCCATCCACCCATCAGGATGACAAATGGAGGCAGCCATCATTCTCCCTGCAGTGGGGCTGGCTGCCTCTCCGGTGAACCCTGCTGGGCTGGACTGGGGCTGAAACTTAAAATAATGTGTAGTTTTATTACCAAAGTCTAGAAAGGTTTTATATGTATTCATAGCGGGAGATAAGGTGAGTAAAATAACCCTTTGCCCATAATTCTTCTGAAGCATCTGCTTTCAAAATATTGTTTTACCCAGAGGGTGCCACTTTCAGATAGCTGAAGCAACTTCTAAGAGGGCCAGGCTGTCAAAATTGAGTTTAATGTACGAATTGTGGTTTAACACTAAAAACGAAATTCATTTAATCGCAATTCTTTACTTAAATGGCTTTTCCTAAATGTGGTCCAGAATGACTTGCTTTAAAATCACCTAGAAATCTGCAGACCTGTAGGGAGGACCTACCTGTTCTACAACTGCTTAATTAGAAATGCTCCGGGTAGAGCATGGGTCTAACAGGTTCTGCAAAGATACTCAGGCAAAATAAAGTTTGAGACCCACTACATTAGGGGTTGCCAAACATTTTCCTTAAAGGGCCAGATAGTAAATATTTTAGGTTTTGTGGGCCACAGGTTTCTGGGCTAATATTCAACTCTGCCGTAAGACAGTACATAGATGGATGGGCATGGCTGTGCTCCAGTAAAACTTTATTTACAAAAATAGGTGGTGGAGCTGGATGTGGTCCACACCCTACAATTTGCCAATGGCTGCAGCTGATAGTGAGTTTAGAGAGTGGAACTGTGCCTGTTTTGTTTGCTACTGTACAAAAACCAGCAAAGTCTTTATTATAAATCGTCACTTTGTGAACACAGATTAGGTGCATAAATCAATGAATACTTAAAATGAACACTGACATTTAAGGTTTATAAAATTCACGTAAAGTAATATTCACTGTTTTTGATGTGTAGTTCTATGAATTTTGGCAAATTAGTAGTGTCATGTGACTACCATTGTAATTAGGATGTGGCAGTTCCACTCCACCTCAAATTCCCTCCCAGTATAGCAGTCCCACACCATACTGATCTGTTCTCTGTCGCTGTGGTTTAGCCTTTGCCAGAAGGTCAAACAAATAGAACAATAGAGCCCTCAGTATTTTAGGTCTGGCTTCTTTCATTTAGTTTAGTGCATTTCTGGTTCTTCCATGTTGTTCACGTATCATTAGTTTTTTCCTTTTATTGCTGAATTTCGTTATGTGTAAATATCACAGTTTGTTTATCCATTCCTCAGTTGAGGGGTATTTTGGTTGTTTCCAGTCTGGGGCAATTACAAGTAAAGCCAACTTCATGTACAGATGTTTTTGTAGACATGTGTTTGCATCTATCTTGGGTAAGTACCTAGGAGTGGATTGCTGGGTTGTAGAGTAAGTATATGTTTAACTTTATTGGAAATGGTCAGACTGTGTATTAGTCCATTTCCACACTGCTATAAACACGTAGCATTTGTAAAGGATAGAGGTTTACATGTCTCAGTTCCACAGGGCTGGGAAGGCCTCAGGAAACTTACAGTCATGGTAGAAGGCAAAGAGGAAGCAAGGCACCTTCTTCACAAGGTGGCGAGAAGGAGAAGTGCCAAGCAAAGGGGGAAGAGCCCCTTATAAGACCATCAGGTCTCATGAGAACCCACTATCACCAGAACAGCTCGGGAAGAACCGCCCTCATGATTCAATTACCTCCACCTGGTCTCTTTCTTGATCTGTGGGGATTATGGAGACTATGGAGGTTATAAATCAAGTTGAGATTTGGTTGGAGACAGAAAGCCTAACTATATCAGACTGCTTTCCAAAGCTGTCCTATTTTGTGTACCTCCAGGCAATGCGTAAGAGTTCTAGCAGTTCTGCATTCATGCTGGCATTCAATGATGGTTCTTAAAAACTATTATTCTAATAAGTATGTTACAGTAACTCCTTGTGGTTTTAATTTGCAACTTCTTAATGAGTAACGATGTTGAGCATCTTTTCTTATTTGCCATCTATATGTTTTCTTTGGTAAAGTGTCTTTTTTTAATTATACTTTAAGTTCTGGGGTACATGTGCAGAAGGTGCAGATTTGTTCATTTTTTAAAAAATTGGCCTTTGGTTTTTTTTGAGTTTCAAGAGTTGTTTATATTTCCTTGGTACAAATTCATTGTCAGTTATGTGATTTGCAAATATTTTTGCTCAGTAGGTGGCTTGTCTTCCCATTATTTATTATAGAACGAATATTTTAAAATTTTGATGATGTCCAATTTATCATTTTTTTTCCTTTACAGATTCTGTTTTCTTTGTCTTATCTAAGAAATCTCTGCCTATCACAAGGTCACAGATTTGTTTCTAATGTTTTCTCTAAAGGCTTTATAATTTTATATTTAGGTCTATAATCTACTTTGAGTTAAATTTTACATAAGGTATGAAATATAGGTCAAGATTTTTTTTTTGCATATGGATGTCCAATTTTAAAATCCATTTGTTGAAAAGAGTATTCTTTCTTCATTGAATTGTCTTTGAGTGTTTGTTGAAAATTAATTGACCATATTTGGGGGGTATATTTTTGAACTCTTCGTTCTGTTTCATTGGTCAGCGTATCTGTTCTTTCACCAATACTGCACCATCTCGATCGATTACCATAGTTTTATAGCAACTCTTGAAATCAGGTAATGTGAGTTCTCCAACTTTGTTATTTTTCAAAATTATCCTGGCTATTCCAGTTCCTTTGCCTTTTATGTAAATTTTAAAATCAGCTTGTCAATGTCTACAAAAAAAGCCTTGCTGAGATTTTGATAGGGATTGCATCGAATGTATACATCAAAATGGGAAGAATTAACCCTGTGACAATATTGAGTCTTCCAATCCACGATCACAGAATGTGTCTCTATTTAGGTCCTTTGTAATCTCTTTCGTCATTGTCTTATAGTCTTCTGTATACAGATCCTGAACATATTTTGTTAGATTTATATATTAGTACTTAATTGAGTGGGGAGGAAAAAGAGTGCTATTGTAAATGGTATTTTCTTAATTTCGAGTTTTAATTGTTCATGATCGGTATGTATCAGTTGACTTTTTGTATTGACGTTGTATCCTGTGATTTTTCTTCTTGTGCAACTTGTATTTCTTTTAATTCTTTTTTCTTGCATTATTGCACTAGTTAGGATTTCTAGTACGATGTTGAACAGGAATGGAGGGAGAGAACAACCTTGTCTAATTTTTGATATTAGGGGAAAGCATTTAGTATTTGATTATTAAGCTTGATGTTAGCTGTAAATTTGTTTTAAATACCTTTATTAGGTTAATGAAGTTTTCAGGAGTTGAACTATGAATTTTAATGGTATACATTTCCCTCTAACCACTGCTTTTGATGCATCTCACATTAAAACAAAAAATAGAGATGAGGTTTTGCAATTTTTCCCAGGCTGGTCTTGAACTCCTGGTCTCAAGTGATTTCTGCCTTGGCCTCCCAAAGTGCTGGGATTATAGGCATGAGCCACCATGCCTGGCCCTCACATTTTGGATGTTTTCTTTTCTTTTTTGTTTTGTTCAGAATATTTTTTAAATATTCTCTGAGATATCTTTGATTCATGGGTTATTAAAAGTGTGTTGTATAACTTCCAACTATTTCAGAATTTTCAAGCCATCTTTGTGTTATCAATTCATTTTGTTATGGTCTAAGAATATAGTTTGTATGATTTGTATTTTTTGAAAAACTTGTTAAAGCGTTTTTTAAAACCTCAGAATGTAGTTTATAAGGGTGAATCTTTCATGTGAGCTTGAAAATAAGGTATATTCTGCTGTTTCTGGAAGTCAATTAGGCCACATTGATTGACAGTGCTGTTCAGATCACTTACATCCTTATTGATTTTTTTGTCTGCTTTCTTTTCTGATTACTAAGAGTGTTAATGTATTCAATGTTAATAGTGCATTTATTTCTCCTTTCAGTTCTATGATTTCCTTGCCTCATGAATTTGGACACAGTGTTGTTAAGTGCATACACATTTAAGATCATATATATCCAAAGGATTATAAATTGTTCTACTATAAGGACACATGCACACAAATGTTCTTTGCAGCACAGTTTACAATAGCAAAGACTTAGAACCAACCCAAATGCCCATTGATGATAGACTGGACAGGAAAAATGTGGCACATATACACCGTGGAATATTATGCAGCCATCAAAAACAATGAGTCTGTGTCCTTTGTAGGGACATGGATGAACCTGGAAACCATCATTCTCAGCAAACTGACACAAGAAGAGAAAATCAAACACCGCGTGTTCTCACTCATAGGCGGGTGTTGAAAAATGAGAACACATGGACACAGGGAGGGGAGCATCATACACTGGGGTCTATCAGGGGGAAATAGGGGAGGAACAGCGGGGGGTGGGGAGTTGGGGAGGGATAACATGGGGAGAAATGCCAGATATAGGTGATGGGGAGGAAGGCAGCAAATCACACTGCCGTGTGTGTACCTATGCAACAATCTTGCATGTCCTTCACATGTACCCCAAAACCTAAAATGCAATAAAAAAAGATTATTACATTTTCTCTGATAATTGACAGCTTATCATTGTATAATGTTCGTCTTTACCCATGATAACCTTTCTCTTTTTTTTTTTATTGCATTTTAGGTTTTGGGGTACATGTGAAAGACATGCAAGATTGTTGCATAGGTACACACATGGCAGTGTGATGTGCTGCCTTCCTCCCCATCACCTATATCTGGCATTTCTCCCCATGCTCTCTCTCCCCAACTCCTCACCCCCCCGCTGTCCCTCCCCTTTTTTCCCCTGACAGACCCCAGTGTGAGATGCTCCCCTCCCTGTGTCTATGTGTTCTCATTGTTCAACACCCGCCTATGAGTGAGAACACTCGGTGTTTGATTTTCTGCTCTTGTGTTAGTTTGCTGAGAATAATGGTTTCCAGATAACCTTTCTTGTTACGAATTCTACTTTTAAGTTACTGTGGCTACTCTAGCTTTGCTTTGATTAACATTTGCATGGTGTATCTTTCTCCATTTCTTAACTCTTAACCTATCTAAGTTTTTATATTTAAATGGGTTTTCTGTAAGCAACATATAACTAATTTCTTCTTCTTTTAATTTAGTTTGACAATCTCTGTCTTTAACTGGTGGGTTTGGACCATTTGTGTTTAAAGTGATTCACATATAGGCCATCCTTACTTCACACAGTGTGGGACTGTAAAAATGACCAGAGAAGCTGAAACCATACAAAGTGACTTAATAATCAATGGGGAAGTTATGATGGCTTCATAACCTATACATTTCTTTATGAAAAGATTAAAAATTCTCCTACTGTTGGTTACAAATGTAATTTTAAAACACTAGAAAGATTATTAAAACGCCTTATTCTTTAATCAATAATATCAAGAGTAGTTTGAACAATGTTTTCTATGCCTCCGCATGCTGTTGTACTCCTTTCTAAGCTGTAGTCAGCTTCCTGTATTTCATCCTTTGCTCATTCTGTGTCATAAACTATCTCTCGGAGCTTCTTTCATGTGAAGCTTTACCCTAATCCTGAACTCTAGGAAATCTCAGTCCCTTTGGTCACAATCCCTTTCTGCACACATGTCAGGAAGTTGACCTTCACTAAGTTCCTCTGGCTGCATATCTAGCATCTCTTCAATGACAGTGGTGTCAGCATTCCCAAGGTCAGTTTCTCCTTCTGTAAGTCCATCCATGTTCAATTTGAATTTTTCTTGAGCATTATCACTTTCCGTTTATCCAGTGCACCTTCATGTTTGTTGGTCAATTTCCTCTTTTGATGATCCTTTTTGTTTTTTGGTAAACATCCCACGGTTTTATCACTGGGATATAGGAAGGCAACAAAACACGTTTCTGGCTGTGAAGGAACTGAATAATGGATACACGGTGCCCAGTCACCAATAGACTTTGAAAGAAATGTTGGGACTGGAGGCTGGTTATGATGCACGTCTATTACTTACATAGCGATCTGTGGACTTGAAGAACTAGAAGTGAACTTTGCACGTTATGAAATTGCTCACCCTTAATATACATTATTTGAACTGTGTTGTTGGGGGGACTGGCACTGTTGAACCACATTATTATTATCTCCCCTCTAGTTTTCGCCCTTCCCTTTGTGCACATCCTCATTAAGAATCTGCCTCTGACAGCTCTCTCAGCTGTAATCTACTATTATTGTAATTGAAGGCCTGATAAAAAGGTGGCAGGGGAATGTTCTCTAACCTTCGGATGATACTTCGGTCTTTGCTCTACACAGTGGGTCTCTGTCTCAGGGACATGGTCTTCACAGCTGCTTCTCTCCCTCCTTCAGGGGTGGAACATACCCTTCTATTCCCCCATCCCTGACTGCAGCATTCCTACTCTATGTCTTTGAAGCTCTCTCTCCCATAGTTTAAGGCTTTCTTTTTCTTTTTATTCCTTAAGTGATACAGGGGGACGGGAATGGGGCTGAGTCAGGTGGAGTTCCCTTTCGCTAGTTGAATGAGACATCATAGCGGCTTTCTGGCAATGTCCTTCCCAAGATGAAGGTTTTTGTTCTGTAAGCAAGAAATTCCTCGTTGGATAACATAATAGTTCCTACGTTTTTCCTCTTATCAGGGCCATGGAAAGAAGGGTGTTCCCTCTGGATCCTTCCTGATCCTGTCAAGATTCCTAGAGGAAAAGCCTGCAAAAGACTATGCTTCCCAGAAGCTTCTCCCTTGGTATCTCACATGCAGATTCCACAGTTATTAAAATTTCTATTAATGTTCCTGTTGGCTTAGTCAGTGCTTTCTGCTCCACGTAAACAAATCTCACTGCCTATATCTCCTTGGAGACACCCCCATGTTTCCAGATTTTAGGATGGTTGTTTTCCTTGAGACCTCAGTTCTCTAACAGGTCCAATAAAAGTTGTTGATTTTGATTTTCAGTTCGTCCAGCTTTTTCTTATTTTAAAGATGGACATGGTGACTTCCAAGCTTTTTATGCATCCAGCAAAACTATGTTGCAGTTTCATTCTCAACTTTCTGGTTGCAAGGCCCACAGGGAGGGAAAAGCCCAAGCAGAACGGTCACTCACTGCAGGTCAGAACAAATGTGGTTCCGATCAGACCACAAAGGTTCAGTAGGGGCACCTCCACAGTACCTGGAGGAGCAAGAGTTGTTCCCTGTTGTGGGCAGGGTGTTGACGTCTCTCCCCAAGGGGCAGGGGAGCATCCACAGGACACTCAGGCCAGTGGACACAAGCCTGGAGGAAGTGGCAGACCTGTCCTCCAAGTGCAGAGTGTCTTCTCAGCTGATGGTAGCTCCAGTTGGGCCATCACAGTGACCCATGTAGACAGTGATTGGACATTGTTTGGTGCCAGACGCTGTGCTATGTCCTCTACATGGATGGGGCAGGTATAACTAGCTCTAGATCAGAGTTTCCATGCCCTATGAAACAGCTGCAGTGACAGCATCTCCTCCACATCTGCCTTTCCCAAAGTGTGCTCTGCAATCCTGGTTTTCAGAGATGTTACTGTGGGTCACAGGGCTTTGGCATGGAGAAAGGGAAACCTGTTTGGGAAACTGAGCTGCCACTGGAGAACAGCTTTGATTCCAAGCCACTAATCCCTGTCCAGAGCTGGATCCTGGGGCTGAAGATGAAGGAGGCAGAGTCCATGGGGCAGGTCTACTGGGAACCATTAACACCCTAACATTCCTCTCAAATATCAAAGCAAGAGATCTTCAGCCGTATCCAGTGTTTTCAAAAGTAATTTTTTTGAAACCAAAATTTATTTAGTTAATCTTATAACTAGAGTAAATTCAGCCCTTGGTAAAGAGAAATAAACTTTGAATTTCAAATGCCTTCAATTGTGAGCGAGCGCACATACATTTCTTACTATACGTCATGTTATGGGGCTTTGTTAAAGGCCAACAACTAAAGCACTGTTTTTGTACCAGCTGCAGACAGAGGCAGAAGAAATAATGCACTCAGGACATTTGCTTTTAAATAAGCTGCGTTTATAAAACACTATCCTAAGAGTTATCATTCCATCGAGCTTCCATTTGAGAATTCGTACAGCCACTAAGCTATTGCATTGAAATTGAATTAGGTGAAAATTCAATTTTCCTTTAGAGGAGAGACAAAATTTTACTGTTACTGGATCAATAGGAGATGTTGTTAAATAGCAATAATAAAACAGTATCACAACATCTAGAAATCAAATAAGAGGGAAACAATTTACTAATAATATTCACATTTACAAAATGTGCAGTTATTAAACATTATCCTAAAAGTTATACTCCTAGCATGTCTCCACTTAAGATGTTGTGCAATTACCTAAATAATATAGGTAAAACCAGAAAATAAAATAAACATTTCAATATCATTTTAGAAGGAAGGCAAAATAAAATTCTTGCTGCGTTTTTAAATGATTTTAGTGGGCTTGTCAACAACAATAAAGGTATTATAATTACACTACCTACAAATAGAATAAAATGGAATCAGTTAATTTATATGAGTCACATGTAAATAATCTATGGAAAACATTGTCTAAGAATAATAAAATCCTATCAAGTTCCCATTTGGGCCAGCAAAAACCAACAGCAATAAAACTAAAAGAAAAAATCAAAATGAGCAGAGAGAAAGGCATCTGCTGTGGTTCTGAACTTCAGAAGTGGGCTCACTGGAAGGCGATGGTCCCTCAGAGGAGACTCTCCTGCTGTCGGGCTGTGTAGACAGTGCTTGGTGTGGACACATTTCTCTGCTCCTCAGTGGAGGAGGCTCTGGACTGGGGCTTCCTTCCTGGAGAAGACCCCTAGTCAGTGTCTTCTTCCCTTTCTAGAATCAGGGAAGGACAGAATCCCCTTCCCAGGAGCTGACCCCTGGGGCCCTCAGACCTCCTGATGTCTGACAAGGGGACAAGGAGAGGATGGAGCTTGGTCAGTGGCATCCCTTTTGTGCGGGATAATTGGATCAGGGCAGCCCAGGGGCATCCTGATTCCACGGGAGGGTTTGATCAAGGTGGCCCAGGGGCACCCCATTCCAATGGGAGGGCTGGATCAGGGTGGACCCAAGAACACCCCTTTGCCATGGGAAGGTTGGATCAAGGCAGCCTGTTGACACTGTAATCCCATAGGAAAGTTGGGTCAGCACAGCCCAAGGGAACTACTCTGCTCCCATGGGAAGGTTGGATTAAGGTGGCCCAGGGATACCCAAATCTCATGGGAAGGTTGGATCAAGGTGGCCCCAGGAACACCCCTTTACCATGGGAGGGTTGGATCATGGCAGCCCAGGGATACCCCTTTACCATAGGAAGGTTGGATCAGGGTGGGCCCAGGAAAAACTCTTTACCATGGGAGGGTTGGATCAGGACAGCCCCAGGAACACTCCTTTACCATGGGAGGGTTGGATCAGGGTAACCCCAGGATCACTCCTTTACCATGGGAGGGTTAGATCAGGGTAACCCCAGGATCACTCCTTT
>PVKV010030165.1:0-22611 GCA_004027835.1 Alouatta palliata | reverse complement strand
CGCCACACTGTCTTCCACAATGGTTGAACTAATTTACACTCCCACCAACAGTGTAAGAGTGTTCCTATTTCTCCACATCCTCTCCAGCATCTGTTGTCTCCAGATTTTTTAATGATCGCCATTCTAACTGGCGTGAGGTGGTATCTCAATGTAGTTTTGATTTGCATTTCTCTAATGACCAGTGATGATGAGCATTTCTGCATATGTTTGTTGGCTTCATGTATGTCTTCTTTTGTAAAGTGTCTGTTCATATCCTTTGCCCACTTTTGAATGGGCTTGTTTGTTTTTTTCTCGTAAATCTGTTTCAGTTCTTTGTAGATTCTGGATATCAGCCCTTTGTCAGGTGGGTAGACTGCAAAAATTTTTTCCCATTCTGTTGGTTGCCAATTCACTCTAATGACTGTTTCTTTTGCTGTGCAGAAGCATGTTCTGTGTTGCTGTGTAGTCCTTGTAATTTACATTTTAATATCTATGTCATCGTTTATTTTCCTGTTGTCCAACATACATTTCATAATCTTTTCTGGAAGAAATCATGCAGCAAATCTTTGTTTATTTGGCTTTTTTTCCCCTTATGGATTACTTGTCCAGAATCCATTCTAAGAGGTAGGATCAAAAGTCAAAAGCCTGGATATGAGGAGGCTTTTATTTCATCTAGTGACAGAGGGACTCTGAAGTTTCCACCCACAGCCTCCCACCTTTTCCATCTGAGAGAGACATTTCTTCATCAGCAATGTATCCAGCCACTGCAGTATCCCCACTAGAATGCTGGGACAAGCTCAGGGACTTGACTTAACCCATATAACCTTGTTATATGTTACACATAGTTCTCTACAAGGAGTATCACCAACACTTTCAGAGTATAAAAATTTCACTGAAGAAACAACTCATGATCAAGTAGTGACATTTAAAGAGTTGTGTGCCCCTTTAATAAGTATAAATAGTCCTCACTTTTGTCTTAATTTGCATTTTTTTTTTTACCACTAGTGAGGTTGAACTCCTTTCCATGTATTTGTTTACTGGTTATTTCCTCTTGGAAGAAGCATCTCTTTCCCCAGCTCATTTTGTATGGACATTTTACAGAACATCGATTTTAAGTTTTTTCATTAATGCTAGTGATATTTTTCAGTTTCCTTTTCCTCTTTATTGTAATTCTAAAGTTTATGTTAATGAGCTATATTCACCTTCAGTTCTCACAAAATTGTGTTGGAAAACTTTGGATACTGGTTTTTGTTCAAAGAGCACATACAAATCACTGATATTCATGTTTCCAAAGACAACAACAGAAAAATATCAAGTGTTTGCATTTTTATAATATGGCAGGTATGAAGAATAGAAATGTGTTTGTCAATGCTAAATTTATATGGTTAACTCATTTTTTTTTTTTGCACAGTATAGAAGGAACAATCAATTAAAACAGACTAGGACTTTGGGGAACCTCCAGGTAGGTCATGGGGTTAGAGCCTTTGGAATGTGGAGAGACAGGATCTGGGCTTTCTTGAGATGGCATAAGATAAAGGCATGTGGTGCAGGATGGACATATGCAGGAAGACTGGAAATCAATGAGGTAAGAGAATTTTTTCTTTTCTCTCATCTTTCCCATTTACTTTTCCTTATCCCTTTCTTATCACTGCATCTTACTTCCTTAGGAAGTAGCTTGCAATTATTTTTAATGTCTTGCTTCCTTTCCCTTCTTTCTGCTCATTCCTTCCCAACTCCTTTTTTTTTGTTTTCTATTTTGATGGCAGTATAACACAATTATAGTAGGGTGAGACAATCTGGGTCCAGGCCCTACCATTTTATATTGTTTGACTTTTTCCGGGTTACTCTCTGAGCCTTAGTTTACTCATCTGTAAAATGGAACAATAATAGTACTTTCTAGAAGGCTGATATGAAGACAAAAGAAGAAAATATTTGAGTGCTTAGCACAGTATGGTAGACTACTTTATTGTTCACAAAATATTTGATGTTCCTCCCTTGGGGAGCATTAGACTTCCCAATCCCACTGATGTCAGCCTAGGTCATGAGACTTGATTTAACCAATGAAATATGAATAGAGATAATACAGGACATTTTGGGGAATAAGATTTAAGAGCCAGTATGCCATTTGCTGCTCTTTTCCCTCTACCATAATGACCTGCAACGTTCCAGATAGCTGTTGCTCCATTCCTCAAAGTCTCACAGTAAAGAAAATACAGACTAAAGTCAGAGCCAGCACACAATAAAAATCTAAAATAGCAAGAAAGAAACCTTTGTTGTTATAAGTCATAAGTCACTGAGCTTTGGGGATTGCTTGTTATTACAGCAAACCTAGGCTATACTGTCCAACGAACACAATATATAGCATATTGAAAGCACTTAACATTCTATGCTAATATTATTCATGATTATTCTATTTTCTCATTTTTAATTCTGCTACTATAAATTCTAACTCTACCTCATGGGATGAAATAAAAATTTAGGAAAGAAGTAGGTCAGAAGCTTTGAAGAGTTTTATTCCATGCGGTGGTAGGACCAGCCCTGGGAAGAAGTCATATTTAGCAGGCATAGGAAAGAAAAGAGAGTTCCTGAAGATTCCATTATTTATCTGTAACTAATGTATGAAAGTTTGACTGGCTTTTTCTGAACATTCACATAATACAAATATATAACATGGAATATATTTCTGCTTTACATCTATTATCCCTGGAGAAAGAAGATGAATGAATACATACTAAGTTATGAAATGGGTCATAATTAATGTGAAATATATGTAAATGTATTATTTATGAATGAATAAATAAGCACTATTTGCTGAAGTCCTAAAAGCTGGCCAGAACCATTAGAGTCCTTAGGAATATTAGCTCTGGCTTAATTCAAACAGAATAATCAACCCTTGATGTCAGGGGTACTAGTTAAACTATTTTTCATGGTTCCTGAAACTCTTAAAATCTAAATATTTCCAGTATTTTTCAGTGGATTTGCTACTTTTAAAATTCTCCTTAGTTTGTGTAAGACATAATTTGTGAATATTGCAGTACTTTGGCCTCTTTTCAAAAGTTACTGACTTCTGTTTCTAATCACGATAGAGTAACTGGATCTAGACATACCTTCCCACTCTAAGCAAAATGTATGAACAATTGTTTGTAGTAACTGAACAACAACAGGTAGTTCAGTGCTCTGAGCCCTGACAGAAGGGAGAAAAATGAGACGAGCCCTGCAATACTACTAGCTTTCTGCTTAGGATACTTTTCATATGACGGTGTGGCATGGCCAAGTAGAGTGTGGCACTCTTGCCAAGTTGAAGAGATTAGAAATTCAGAAGGTGGAAACAGCTGGGATTGGAATAGCAGAGTTGCAAGAGGGAGAATTCTATTTAAAAAAAAGAGAAAGCTTCAGAAAATTGAGTAGGGGTAGGGCTGCCCTTGAGATCGTTGCTGAGTAAGTCATCATGAAGACATAGGGGGAAATTCCAAAGAAGCTTCATTACAAAATGACTGGGGAGTTGTAAACCAAACAATTCACAGTGTTCTCATAGGCCTGGAAGTCATTTGACTTCTTTCCAGCTGGAGAGTATGGCCTTAATGACACCTAACAACATAGCTTCAAAATACATGAAGTGAAAACTAATAGAACTGTGAGGAAAAATAGACAAATCAACAATTATAGTCAGAGGTGTCAATATTTCTCTCTCAATAATTGATAGAACCAGTAGACAAAAAATCAGTAAAGACAGAAGAATTAGGCAGGGCGTGGTGGCTCACGCCCGTAATCCAAGCACTTTGGAGGCCAAGGTGGGCGGATCACCTAAGGCCGGGAGTTCAAGACCAGTCTGACCAACATGGTGAAACCCCGTCTTAAAAAAAAAAAAAAAAAAAGAATTGACCAACGCTACCAACCAACTTGATCTAATTGACATTTGTTGTCTACTCTACCAAACAATAGCAGAATATACATTCTCTTTAAATACACACAGAACAGTCATCAAGATAGACCATATTCTGAGCCATTAAACAAGTGTCAATAAATCGAAATCATTCAGAGTATATTATCTGACCACAAGGGAATTTAATTAGGAATCAAAAATAGATATCTGAAGAATTCCTAATTATTTGGAAATTATACTACACACTTCTAAATAATTTATGCAGCAGAGAAGAAACACAAAAGAAATTAGGAAACATCTTGAAAAGAATAAAAAATGAAAATATGACATATAAAAATTTATGTGATGCAGCAAAAGCAGTGCTTAGAGGGAGATTTATAGCTCTAAATGCTTATATTAGAAAAAAAGGAAAGGTCTGAAATCAACAATCAAAGCTTTCAACTTAACAAATGATAAAAAGAGGAATTAAAACAAAGTAAGCAGAAAGAAGAAAATAATAAGGATAAGAGGAGAAATCAATAAAATAGAACACAAACAAAAGATAAAAATCAATGAAATCAAAAGCTGGTTCTTTGAAAAGATCAATAAAACTGTTAAGTCTCCAGCTAGACTGATCAAAAATTTTTTAAAAAATAGGAACATTAGGAGTTAAAGAGGGAACATTACCACAGATTCTATAAATATTAAAAGCATAAGAATGGAATATGAACACCTCTGACAATAAATTTGACAAATGAAATGAACAAATTCCTTCAAAGACATAAATAACCAACCTTGATTCAAGAAGAAATAAAAACCTTATTAACTTCACATTTATTAAAGAAATTGAAGTTCTAATCCAGGTTTTACTGCAGGCCGAGATCGCTTTAAGTGGTGAATTTCAACAAACACTTAAGGAAAAAATGGTATCAAAATTGAGGGGGCAAATTTCCCAACCCATTTTGTGATGCCACTACTACTGTGATATCAAAACCTGATAAAGACATTACAAGAAAAGGAAACCACTGACTAATATTTCTCATGAACATAGATTCGAAAATCTTCAGTAGATACTAGCAAATCATATCCAGCAGTATTTAAAAGGATACTGTATCATTATCCAGTGAAATCTCAGGAAAATGAGGTTGATTTGAAATTCAAATGTGATCAATGTAATTCACCATATTAACAGAAAAAAAGGAAAACACCATATGATCATCTCAATAGATACAGAAAAAGCATTTGATAAATGCTTCATTTATGAGTCTCTCAGCGTATCAAGAACAGAAAGGAACTTCCTTAACATTGGAAGGACATTTGCGAAAGTCTACAACTAACCACATACTTAATCGTAAAAGACTAGATGAGAAAACATGGGA
The DNA here is from genome assembly GCA_004027835.1 of Alouatta palliata. Classification (NCBI taxonomy): domain Eukaryota; kingdom Metazoa; phylum Chordata; class Mammalia; order Primates; family Atelidae; genus Alouatta; species Alouatta palliata. Next base: position 17,391 of record PVKV010030165.1, on the reverse strand, counting down.
GAAAATCTTTGTGAACTTGGAATAAGCATAAGTTTCTTAGAACAAAAATAAGGACAAATAGTTAAGGAATGATAAATTGGACTTCATAAAATGAAAACCCTCTGTTCTCAAAAAGACAAAATTAAGGAAATGAGCAAGACAAGCCACAAACTGGGAGAACATATTGGCAAAATACATGCTTGACAAAAGACTGATATCCAGAATATATTTTAAAAAACTCTCAATAGTAAGTAGTCAACTCAATAATAAGAAGATTAAATAATCTAACAAAACAAGGGGCAAATGATTTGAAAATAAGATATATGAATTTTGTGTAAACACAAGAAAAGGTGCTCACTATTTATCTTCAAGGAAGTACAAATTAAAACCACAATGTGTCACCACTACGTATTCATTAGACATTAGAAAGGCCAAAATTAAGAAGACTGAAATACTCACTGTTGGCAAGGACACGGATCATCAGAACTCTCATACGTTGCTGGTAGGACCATAAAACACTACAATTCCTTTGCAAAATAATTTTGCAGTTTCCTAAAAAGTTAAACACATGCTTACTATATAACCCACTAATTTTATTAATAGGTATTTATACAAAAAAAATACAACTGCATATATTCGTACATGAATGCTTACAGCAGCTTTATTCATAATAGTCAAAGATGCAAACAACCCAAGAGTCCATCAACAGATGAACTGATAAACAAATTCAGACCTATACATACAGTAGTATACTACTCAGTTATTAAAAGAAACTAACACATGCAACATCATCAATGATCTAAAAAAAAAAAGGTATACTGAGCAAAAGAAGCTAGATGGAAAAAAAAAGAGTACTGTATGAATGAATTTACATGAAATTCTAGGAAGGAAAATCTATCTAATCTACAGTTAAGCAATTTAGTGGTTGCCTAAAACTAAGGGTTGTGGGTCAGGGAGCATGGACTGCAAAAGGTGCAAGGGAACATTTTAAGGTGATGAAAATGTGCTATTTCTTTATTGTAGTTATAGCATGGTTGTAGTCACTTGTTAAAATTCATTGAACCACAGCTTAAATTGGATGCATTTTATTGTATGTCAGTTATACCTCAGTTAAAAAAGTTTTTTTTAAGTTTCACACAGTCATTAAGTGTACATACTCTGAGTCTGTCACCCAGGTCCAACTGCTATTAGCTGTGTGACCTTGAGAAGTTACTTAATCTCCCTTTGCCACAATTTCATCACTTGTATCATCAGGATAATAATAATAGTACCTGCCTCATGGGCTTGTTATAAAAATTAAATGAATTAATATAACTAAAGTGCTTAGATAGTAAGTGTTAATATTGTTACTGGTGTTTTAGTTGGTCAACTGGCTTCCAGAGGCACCAGTATCTGAAAATGGGCCACTCTCTCCATTGTTTATTCTTTTAATCTCACATTGTTCACGTTGCTCATCTCTAGTTTCTAGCAGAGGGTTACACACATGGTAGATACTTGATATTTGTTTAGTGGATGAATTATTTCTTAATCAATAAACATTTATTCAACATATTATATAAAAATGTACCTGGTGAGGCCGGGCGCGGTGGCTCACGCCTGTAATCCCAGCACTTTGGGAGGCCGAGGTGGGTGGATCACGAGGTCAAGAGAACGAGACCATCCTGGTCAACATGGTGAAACCCCGTCTCTACTAAAAATACAAAAAAATTAGCTGGGCATGGTGGCACGTGCCTGTAGTCCCAGCTACTCAGGAGGCTGAGGCAGGAGAATTGCTTGAACCCAGGAGGCGGAGGTTGCGGTGAGCCGAGATCACGCCTTTGCACTCCAGCCTGGGTAACAAGAGTGAAACTCCATCTCAAAAAAAAAAAAAAAAAAAAATGTACCTGGTGATAGAGTTTCTGTTTGGGGTAATGGAAAGGTTTAGGAAATAGTGGTGATGATTACGTAACATTGTGAATGTTACTAATGCCACTGAATAGCATACTTAAAGTGATTAAAATGGCACATTTTGTTACAGATATTTTATCATAATGAAATAAAAAGTTTATATATACCTAATGGGAAAAAAACTCTACAACTTTGTATTACAGCTTTGCAGAGTTTATAACCTCAGAAGAGTCAATATACTTGTTTCATCTTGTCTATGGCTAAAATATGTAGGAAAATTACATTCATTTGTAAAGTTCTTTAAAGTCTTAAGATGGGGGATGTTTGTGAACATCTCAACAGGAAAAAGAAGTGAAATTTGGATCTATCATGAGACATATTAAGTACCAAGAATGCTTGATCTATCAAGCATTTGTCTAGTAAGATAAAATTGCCACCAACTCCACTACAGCTTGCTTCCCACACAAAGGCTATAAAAATATAGAAGATTCTGTACCTGTCAGCAAAATTATGAATTGAAATATCTTGAGTTCTGGTGTTAAGTTGCTCAATAATTATGATTAACACCCTTCATCTGCAGAACTTACGTAACATGATTTGCCTGCATATCTTGAATACCTCTACAGAAACACTGATTTTGTTAATAATGGTCAGTGTTTAGAAAATGTTCTCAAAGTGGCAGCTTGAAAAATATCATTAGTTGATTATTTCAGACCCGTTTAAAGCATATGGATCAGTGTTCATCTTACGTATATAAAATATTTACATATTCTTTTTTTCTTGATGAAAATTACTTCTTGAGAATCCATGCTGCCTAACATGATTAAAATTACATATACATGTTCAAAAGAAGAACAAAGAGCTTTAGTGTTTAAATTAGTTTGGACTAGTGTGTAGCGTTATTTTCTACCATTAAGGCAGGATAAAAAGATATCCAATAGTTTCACTAAAAAGGAGAGTTTTGTTCATTTATTTCTCTTCATTTCTCTGTTTACTGCTGCATGACAAGTAGAGAAAAGAGGAAGCATGTTAGATTCCATGGTGGTGTCTGCTATGTATCTTGGCTCAGGTAGACTATCAAAACCTTGATTAACTCATTTTCAAAATACCACTATGACAGAAGTTTCTCTCCCTGAAGGAAAAATTTCTCTTTCTCAAGGAAACCAATTCATTTTTAGTTACTAATCTGCAAAAACACGTAAGGAGACTTTCATGAAGAAAAAAAGGTACATGAGGTAAATGAACCGTATGTATTATTTTCTTTACAAAATACACAGGCTAAAGCTTTGAATGAAACACAAGGTGGGGATTGGCAAGATATTTTAAATATTTCAAAAAGCTCAGTAAAAATTTTATTGACATTAAAACAAAAGTACCTGATCTTGCTTTTGGCTTGCATTGTTATGTTGATTAAATGCCCTAATTAGGGATTATATATGTCTAATTGGGGATTATATATGATTTAAAGTGAAAAATAATTATCACATGGTAAATGTATTTTGTTTAGTAGGCAAATGTTTTCAAAAATATGAGGTTCTTGTGGGAAAAGCTCAATGAACAAATCCTTAGTGATGAAAATGTTGGAAACCACGAGCCTGTACTAATCATTTGGCAATTAGTTGTCTTCTGTACTGATGCTGTCAGTATTTATTATTTATTTATGATTTATATCTTAACTTCTGCTTAAAGTATTTACACTGTCTCACACTACATGTTGTTCTTTCAATATTTTGATTATTTTTTAATCTGCTCTATGAAATCACAGCATCTTTAAGGAAAAGGAGTAGGGTCTTAGATATCTATAAGAACATTCTGTTTTTCTAACAGGCAGTCTCTGGCACTTCGTGAGTGGTTTCCCTTTGATCTCCTCACTGACAAATAGGTTACTGTAGAATTTTCCTGTGTTGCACTGATTCAACAAATACTTACTGAGAGCCTACCATGTATCAATTGCTGTACCAAATGTTAAGCTATTAAGTGTACTTAGGCAAAGGAAATATACATACGTTGACGGCAGAGAGTGTTCAAGGAAAAGGGAACAATTTATGCAAAGCCTTGAAGCAGGAAAAAGCTGGGCTAGCCCCAGGAACTGAAAGGACATCAGGTTTAAGCTCTGTGGGAAACGAAGAGAACGGAATGAGATGAGCTTGGAGAGACTAGCAAAAAGCCAAATCATGCCTGTCCTTTGGGCCACAGCAAGTTCTTAAATGTTTACTCTCTGGCTGTTCTCAGTGAAGATACTGGGGCAGAGTTGGACTGAAGATGTCAGGAAGTATATCAGAGAAATGAGTTTGGAGGCCATTTCCAGAGTTCAGGTGTTGGCTTAAATCAAAGCGGTAAAAGGAGAGTAAAGAGAAGTAGACATATTTGAGATTTATTGTGATAATAGGAACCACAGAACTCACAGATTAAATAGATGTGGGAGACAAGGGAAAGGGAGAGGTTTCTGACCTGAACAAAATGAAATACCATTTACTGAGCTGGAAAGATGGGATTGACAAAGCTGGGCAGCTTTCCAGGGAATCAAGAGTTTGATGGAGAGTATGTTATGTTTGAGATGCCTGAGAGACATCGAGAGAGAGAGAGAGAGAGAGAGAGAGAGAGAGAGACAGACAGACAGACAGACAGGGAGAGAGGCTGAGTTACTAATTACATTTGCAGGTCTGGAGCCTATTAGAAATGTGATTTATCAGCATATATTAATAGTATTTTAAAAAATGTCAGAGGAACTCTGTATTTTAGAAGTTGAAGAGAAGAAAACTCTATAGAAACAGCCAAAGTAGAACGGAAACTAGATGTGATGTGTAATGTACTAGAGGTCAAGAGAGGAGAATGGTCAGCTGAGGAGTATGCAGCTGTTGAGCAATGAGCATGAGGACAAGCAAAGAGATTATTCAATTGCATGCTACCAGGGCCACTGGGGGCTTTAACCAGGCAGTTTCAGGAATATCTAGGATGCTGAAGTTAGATCAGAGAACATGGGAGAAGTAAAACATTTTGAGACAGCACAAGCAGACAACTCTCTTTGGGAGTTTTGGAGAGTACATAAAAATAAAATTCAAGAGAAGGAGACAGATTTGGGGGAGGGAGATGAAGGAGAGATGAAAACTAAGTTTTCAGGTATGATGAGCTTCATTCAGATAGCTGCAAAGTATCTAAGTGAAAATATTTTACAGAAGGCTGGATTATGACTCGAGAGAGAGCTTGAAAATCATCATTGTGCAGCTGGGATAAGAATCTCTACTCCAGATCCCCTTTTGACATTACCCTGTCTGCTCCTATAGTCCATGCTCAAGGTCCTGACATAAAAAGGAAGATCTGACACAAAACCCCTTCTCCAGGCATAAGTCCTGGACTACTCTGCTCAGTTAGCAACCACTGGCTCTATCTTCTCTCTAGAATCTATAAGCTACCTCAGTCCCTTACCTTGCCCTTTGGCTTTTTTTCTGCAAGGTAAATTTCTACAAGTAGCATTTCTGGACCACAGTATGTTTTGATCTGATGGGTCAGAGGCACCTGTGCACCCTCTTAGGGAACCACCGGACGTTGCAATGGGGTGTGTTGTGTTTCTCTGTTCTTGCTCTAAATGGCACCTCACTTCTGCTTGGTTTCTGTAGCCTTTGCTAAATAAATTAGAAACAATATTTCCTGGGATCAGTTAGTGTGATCTGTTGGGCCATCTGTGGGCCAAGACTTTCCTTCAATATTAGGGAGAGGAGAGAAATTATGAAAGTCAAAGGAGGTGGGCAGACTTTTGAAAGTGGAACCTATTACATATGACTGCTCAGTTTTCTCAGCACTTTCATGAAAACTGGTTTAATAAAGATTCCTCATGAGAAGTGCTTTCTCATGAAAGTAGCATACAAGTATATTTATAGGCTTATCTTCCTTTTTTCAAAATAACTTTAGCATACACCTACTCAAATAAGCTACCAGTCTCATATGAACTGACTCATTTGTCAATAATAAATGCAGATGCCAGTGTGGGGCTGACTACTCCAACAAGAACATATAAAGTATATTGTGTTTTTAGCTTAAGCATGTTGGGAAGCAGTAAACTTTTCTTTTTCTTGTTGTTCTAATGGCATCCACTGACTCAAACATGATTTCTCTGTCCTGAGAGAGACTGTAAGTTTATTGCAAAGGGGACAAGGACACAGGATGGGCAGAATGTAGGGGAGATGATTGATGGCACACCAAGAAAGGAATATCTCAACTTTGTTGTGTTAGTTTTTCAGGGCTGCTGTAACAAAGCATCACAAACTGAGTGGCTTAAAACAATTTGCTGTCTCAGTGTTGTGGAAGACAGAAGTCCAAAATCAAGGTGTCAGCAGGGCCATGGTTCTTCTTAAACCTGTCAAGGAATCCTTCTTTCTCCCTTCATAGTTTCCCATAGTTTTGGCCTTCTTTGGTTGACAGCTGCATAACTCTAATCTCTGCCTTCATTATCACATGGCATTCTTACTGTATGTCTCTGTGTCTGCATGTGGCCATCTTCTTATAAGGATGCCAATTATATTGGGTTAGGGGCCCATCTTAACTGATTGCATATATTTCCAAATTATCATGACCCTATTTCCAAATAAGGTCATATTCTGAGGTACTAAATGTTAGGACTTCAATAGATCTTTTCTGGGGGAGATACAGTTCAATCCATAACATTCATATTCACAAAAATAAAAAAATGAAAAAGAATAGTTACAGATAATGGGTTGGGAGGCTAGTTGTCCCTATTACTGTTCTCAGACTACTACTTGTTTACTGTCGTTTAACAAAAAGACAAAATTGCTTCCTGGATACTCCTGCTTTTTGGCTAAATTGCCCTCTCTTCCTTTCTTCGGGTAAATATGGTTATGTACTTATTGATCAGTTACTTCTCACCACTAAATATTGGGCAGAGGTTCTCAAATTTTTGTTGTATATTTCATATTACCTGAGACTTTGGTGAAAACATACAGAAGCCCAGGCCCTGTCCTACTTCAATAAGCCTAGGCCCCTCTATCTTCTAATGGCTCCCTAGGTGGATTCTAATATACTCCAAAGTTTAAGGACCACTGGCCTTGGGCTTGCAATCTTTCAACCCCAACCTTTGCCAGAATCATGGAATAATTTATTATCTACAAAGATGACCCAGTCATCACCAAGTCCTCTTATACCTTGACTTCTTCACCCTCAATGATCTTCTAGTCCATTCCATCAGAGCCATCTACTTCTACAGGCACACTCTGGACCTTGTTATCATTATTTTACTAATCTGATGTAACCAGTATGACAGTGAATGAACTGAATTTTATAGAGCAGAATGATAACACAAGTTTTCTTTTTTTCTCTAAATCACTGTATTAGTTGATTCTTGCATTACTATAAAGAAATACCAGAGATTGGGTAATTTATAAAGAAAAGAAGTTTGATTGGCTTACAGTTCTGCATGCTGTACAGGCAGCATAGTAGCTTCTAGGGAGGCCTCAGGAAGCTTCTAGTCATGGAGCAAGGCAAAGTGAGAGCAGACATTTCACATGGTAAGAACAGGAACAAGAGTGGGGAGGTGCTACACACTTTTAAACAATCAGATCTCGCAAGAACTCACTAACTTAACGATAGCATCAAGGGAGGTTGTGCTAAACCATTCATGAGAAACCACCCCCATGATCCAATCACCTCCCACCAGGCCCCACCACCAACATTGGGGATTGCAATTGAACATGAAATGTGGGCAGGAACACAGATCTAAACCACATCGATCACCCTTTTCCAACTCCTATATAGGCTAGTTGTTTCTTGTTTGTTTGTGTTCCTTGTCCCTAGGGTAGACTTACTTTCCTGGCTTTTTTCAGGTCATAAAAATTCTTCTGATAATTCTCAGTCACAAGAATGGTCTCAGTTCTGTAATTTAAATGTTCAATAAAATTTGAGCCTCCCTACCCCCATCTTGTTACTGCAGTAGACTGGAAAACCTGTGGGGTAAGGAGAAGGGATGGGAATACAGATGGCTGCCTCTTCCCTCTCCTTTCTGTCCACCGACACCCACCTTATTACCCCCCAGTTAAACTACCTCTGTGTCCTTCAGGACTGGATCAAGAAAAGGGAGGAGAGGTCATTAAGGTCCCACTTGGTAGACACAGACACAGTCACCCAGTGGCAGCCTCTGGTATGGGAGAATCCTGTTGCTTACTTTTTCCTTCACTGGATATTTTTGTGAATTTTAGGGAGATGCTCCCCTTAGAACATCCTACTATGCTCCCATTGTGAGGGCAATGTCTCTCCTCAGGCTGGCCCCCTACAATTCTCTCCTCAGCCCCTGGCCATCTGGTGGCCACTCCCTTCCCTGTAGTCACATAACCCCTCAGCCAGTTTTGGAATCTGAGGTAGCTTCAGGCCAGCTTCTCCACAGGCCCACATCTGGCTCAGGAGAAACAGTCACCCACCCTTGCCTCACTGCTTGTGGATGTGCAGTTTGTTCCCAATGCCCCTGCCTACTTCTCCCCTTTCCTCCCTGCTTTCTCCAACCTGGATGATTTGCATAGAGCTACTCTTACCAGTCCTTAATGCTCTTCAGACTCCAGAGGCACATTTAAACCTCTTCAGATTGTTTCAATAAAGTATCCTTATTTGAGCTAAGGAGACAGGAACACCTCTGCGTTTCCCCAGGAGAAAGGGGAAGAAACACCCAAGGCACTCCAACAATTCTCCAAAGAAAACATATCTCTTAATTTCTCAACTCCAATATTTGTACACATTACAGATGGTTAAGAAATTAAGGGTCATAAGACCACACTGATCCTCCCTTTGCAAATATCCCTTAGTGATATAGCTCCTCACTTTGGCACCTACTGTTTTCCCTTAAGGTTTTAGGGTCTCAGCCAAAACTAAAAGAGAAAGAGCCCCAACTGAACATTCTGTTCACATAGCACATTGCTCCCTAATTTAGGAAATAGCTTGCTTTTAAAAACACTTCTCACTAGGACTGCTACAATGACTTCAAGGAGAGCCTTCTTAATTCACGGTCCCCTCTATTTTCTCTCTCATTACTAGCCCTCTCCTGCTACTAATTCCCTCCCAGGTTAGATTTCACAGTCCATACTTTCAGTAATTTCCTTGCCAATACCATAAATTCTCTTGACTATCTTTTTCTCACTTCAATCTGGAAAAACCTCAATCCTGGATGAACTCAACAGTCCACACTCTCCATGCTTGCCCCAAGGCAGCTAAGCCACTGGCAGCTGAAGTAAGAAACACAAAAGGGCAGGCCGATAGAACTATAATTTTAAAGTCAGTAACTCTGGGCCCTCCACACTGCCAACAATGCTGTTATAGTTCTTTGGCCAGCTGGCTCTCTTATTCTCTGCAAGGGCCATTTCAAGTCTTGCACACTCTCTTCAACCTCTAATCTCCTACTGTGCTGTTCACTCTCAGAAATACCTCACCTTTTATTTCTTGGAGACTACAAAAATTAAATAACGTCTTCTCCATAGCAAATTTACTATCCAGCCTACACCTATACCCATCCTATTTTCTTTCCCTCTGTTTATTAGAGCTCTTTCTTTAGTGCAAGACCAACTCCTGTGTTTCTTGTTTGGATCCCATCCCCTCCTTACCTTCTTAAGGAGCATACACCATTAACTATCTCTTCTCCTAGCTTCAACCTCTCTCTTCTGGATTCTTATCAGTATCTAAAGATAGTAAGTCTCCCCATCTTAACACATCTTTACATTTATAATTAGAATTAGTTCATATATGAAACTTATTTAACCATCCATATTACCTTATAAAGTAGGTATTCTTTTAGCCCTAGTTTTTAAGAGAAAACAAGTTCAGAGATATTCCATAACTTGTCTAAGATCACATGGCTGGTAATTAAAGTGGGATTCAAACCCAGGCGGTTTGATTCCATAGCTTTGTCTAGTCTCTGGATTCCCTGTTAGCCTGTTTTATCGTGTATTGTTTCTCTAGATTTTCTGTTGTATTGTCTTATCGCCTTATAATCTGCTTCCTTCCCACCCTGCCACCCTTAACTTTTATTGAGATAAAATTTGAAAGTGACAGAAAAGCTGCAAGAATAATACCATGGGCTACCTATATATCCTTTATCTAGATTCACACACACAACTATATATATATATGCACATACATATACATACACAAACAAAGGCAGTTACCCAGTGACATGATTCAAATTTCAGTACACAAAGTGCAAACTTCACTGCAAAGACTTCAATCTGCCAGTCACTATGTAATTAACAAATGTGTATCATGATCAGTGACAGCAACCAATCATTCACTGCTTTCAAAACCTGTCAGCACTTGATCACTGTACATCTGTTTTTTAGTTCATGCACAGACAGCAAAGCATAAAATTGTGTTATCTCCTTGTCTCCCAGTGATAAACTCACATAATATTTTATAAAAATAGGTATTAAAAAGAGGAAATTGACCAAGAGAAATGAAAGTGAAGGAAAAACGTGAAAAGTGGTAACCCTGGAAGTGAAATTCAAATCAAACATAGAGCTATAGAAAAGATAGTTGGTGATGGCAATGTTGACACTGTGATTATTAAAAAGACTCTAGATATGCAGTCAGGGAAACTTAGTAAAGGTAAAATTATCGACGTTAATGAAGGAAGTGGCTGTGACAAAACAGCATGAAGATGTCTCAGAGGAAGTGACACTGGCAAAAATTTCACAAAAAGTAGGTAGATTGATAGAATTAGAAAATCTCTTTGGAAATATTTCACAACACTGAAAATGCAAAGGATAAAATAATGAAAGCGAATCCAAACTTAGAAAGGAATGATTTGTGAAAGCAGAGAAAAGATGTTTCATCGATAAGATAAATTATATAATCAGAAGAAGCAGCACTGTTCAAACTACTCTTCATAATTTTGTTGTTGTTTGTTTGCTTGTTTTTGAGACAGGGCCTTAGTCTGTTACCCAGGCCAGAATGCAGTGGCATGATCATGGCTCACTGCAACCTCTGCCTCCTGGGTGCAAGCCATCTTCCCACTTCAACCTTCTGAGTAGCTGGGACTATAGGTTCACACCACCACGCCTGGCTAATTTTTGTAATATTTTTAGAGACACAGGATTTCACCAGGTTGCCCAGGTTGGTCTCAAACTTCTGAGCTCAAGCAAACTGCCCGTCTTGTCCTCCCAAAGTGCTGGCCACCACACCTGGCCTTTGGTAAGTTTTAACAAAGAAATATTTAATCCTCAATATTTCTAATGTTTTAAGTTACAGTGCACTAAATGCAAACTAGTTTTGCTATTTTTTAAATATTTTTCTGCATTTATGACTGACTGTAAGAGTGCTCTTAATGTTTTGGCAAACATTTTTAAAGGTGACAGAACAATTGTAATTTTCCCCATTGATTATTAAGATCACTTTGCAGTTTCAGCTTGCATGGTCATTTTTATAAGCCTGTACTACCATATATTTTTACAGTCATGCAAAGTGAAGACTGCGTATGTACGGATACAGATATTATAGTACCATTTGAAAGTCCTCTACATATTAAATGATGTTTCATCTCCTACACATTTCAACATGTATCTCTATCTTTTAAGAATAATGATGTTCTCCTACATGATCACAGTAACTCTCTTATCACATGCAAACATTTAACATTGATACCATAATATATCTACTATTCAGTACATATGCAAATTTCTTCAATTGCCTAGATAATATCCTTTATAGCATTTTAAAACATCCCAACATCCTGTATCTATATTAGGTTTAGGCATAGCCTTTTGTTTCCTTTCATCTAGAGTAGTTCCTTTTTTTCTCTCATGACATTGATAGTTTTTAAAGAGTTCTGTAGAATGTCTTACTATTTGGATTTGTCTAATGCTTAGGTTTAAATTAAATATTTTGGCAATAATACTACATAGATGATAGTTTGTCCTCCTCTATTCATTAATACCAGAAAGCACATAATGTTCATTAGTCCCAACAGTATTCATTTTTAAGTTTGATCATTTGGTTAAGGTGATGTTTGTTAGTTGGATTTCTCTATTGTCAGATTATCTCTGTGTTACTAATGAAAAGATGTAAGGAGATACTAGGAAACTATGACTATTTTCCAATCTCTCACCTAGTGGCATTAGCATCCATTGATAATCCTTTCATTGTCAATGAAAATCCATCCCTGGCTCTTCAGTTTCCCTTATATACCATTATTATTACTTTGGTGATTGCAAAATGGTGTTTTTCCAATTATATCAACCTGTCCACATTTATTAACTAGCATTCTTCTATAAAGAAAAGCTTCCCCTCTTCTTTTGTACCCCCTCCATCTTCCCTCTTATTTCCTTTCTTTTTTTGCAATGGCTGTGATCTTGGCTCACTGCAGCCACCGCCTCCCAGGTTCAAGTGATTCTCCTGCCTCAGCCTCCTGAGTGACTGGAATTACAGGTGTGTGCTACTATGCCCGGCTAATTTTTGTGTTTAAGAGAGACAGGGATTCACCATGTTTGCCAGGCTGGTCTCAAACTCCCAGCCCCAAATGATCCACCTGCCTCAGCTTTCCAAAGTGCAGGGATTACAGGCACGAACCACCCACCACACCAGGCCCCCCAGACTTTTTTTTTTAAACTATTTTTAAAAAATATTTTTATAGACTCATGGATTTCCTTTTTATTCACAATTTTATAATGAATATCATTATTCTTTTTATCATTCAGATTGCCCTATTTTGGCCAGTAGGAGGACCTTGAATTTGGCTTCTTTGTTCTTTGACTTCTCCCATCAATTTGTGAATGCTTTCTTGGTTACTTTTTATTGAGGGCTAGATATTGCATTTGGATCGCTGTAAAGATAATTTGAGACCAAGAAGAATGTTAGCTTTCTTTAAGGAGTGTTTATATGTGCTTCTGGTAAGAGATTAAGGCTAGTAGCAATCCTACATCACCTTAATTTAATCCAATTAGAAGGCCTGAGAAAATGTGAAGGGGGATGGTTCAACCCTCTGGGAGGGTTGGCCTATTTCTGGTTTACCCTCATTCTCATGTAGTCCTTTGGGTTCCAACCCAAAACCTAGCATCACTCCCCTTGACCTTCCTTGAACTTCAGTTTTATTCCCCTATCCTTGTTGGTCTGTCAAAATTTCTATTCAGCTTCTCAGACTCCTCTTCAGAAAAGTGGTCCTAAATGCTCTACTCACCTCTCTGAGTTTCCTTCTCCCAGATATTCCAGATGTTGTCATGTTAACTCTCAGAGTAATTTTCAAAATATTTTGTCCAACTTTTGTGGTTTTTCTTGGTAAGAGTGAATTGCCTAATTCATTACTTTAAGTAAAAGTTCCCCTCATTACAGCTTTACTTTTAAAAATGAAAATATGATCGTATCATTTTCCTAATTAAAGCACTTCAATGACACCCATTTTTCTTTAGGATTCCTAATTAGAAGGCCTGAAGGTCAACATTCCCAACTAATCTCCACCCACTCTCTTTCTCACTTTCTATTTTGCAGACACAGTGGCTCTCTCTTGCATGCCACAGCTTCAGAATTCTGACTTTGCACTTACCGTTCTGTCCCCTGATCACCATTAACTGCTCCCACCCATATCCTTTTAATCTAGTTCATGCTTACTCAATCATCAGAGCTCAACTAGATGTTTCTTCACCAGGAAAGGCTTCTTTCAAAGTAGTTATTAAAGTTTATGATTGTAAGTTGATTTGAGTAGTTATTTGAATTAATATGTCTTCTTCCATATGCAACATGAAGGCAGAGATCATGTTCATTTTTTTCACCACTGCATGCCCAGCAACTACTTGTAGCAGGCATTCAACAAAATAGGGAAATAAATAAAAATTACGTCAACCAACAAGTTCTTTTCTGGGTCACTTATCTGTGTAACCATACTATTTATTTTCACCAACAGGTCTGTACCTAGGGTTCTGTCAATGCAGCTAACATTTCCTGTCTTTCAACTTTGAGGTCTGATAAAAAGTTTTGGTTTCCATTTATCTAATGCTCACATTTATTTCATTTCAATAGAGAGTTATTTTTAACCAAAGTAACATTGTTTTTTGGTGACTTTGCAAAACTTTCAAACCAAGAGGTTATCTTGGTTTCAATGTAAACACACTGATAATTGAGAAAAAGCTATTCAGAGCCTTGATTTCTAATTTAGCTAACTCTTCAGAAAGTGAAAAATAAAAACCAAGAATCTCAGGCAGGTGGTGAAGTAAAAATGTTGCATACAGTAAATAATGCTGGAAGTATTTTATTTGGCTTAATATAGATTTCCCTGGTACCATAAATTTCCATCTGTTTTGCATTTGAAAATAAAAGACAGCTGCTTCTTTAAAGTCTGTAGGCAAGAAGCCAATAAATAATGAGAATGCTAACTGATACTATAAGTTTTTGTTTTAAGCCCAAACTTAAGCTTACACTACTAGAAACTTGCATGAGCCTGTACCGATTTTTAATTTTCATATGCTTGGTCTGGCTATTTTTCTTTCTTAAGTCACATAACATACACATATCAACTGTTTCATTTCTTTAGCCTCAAAGTCATTTCTTAGTCAGCTTCCCAGAATGGGGTCATCAGGTCACAATTGGGTAATGGGAACTTTAAATTAGCTTATGTTTATAGGGATTACAGTTTCCTTCTGCTGGAAAAATATGATATGAGTGGACACACTACTGGGCAAAACCTCACCTCCAGACTTTGTGAAAATAAATCTCCCTCCTCTGCAAATGCAGAATATGGCCCACTGCTCCTCTTTTACAAAACACACTTTTAAGACCTCCAAATTAACCTACATGTAAAATGGAAGAATAAACATATTTGCTATGTAAATTTAGCAATGGGGACTTTCTAAGATATGGTAGCAAGTGGCTCCAATGTCTCCTTTAAACTTTAGACTTAATTATGTAATTTCCTACTAACTTTCCCACTTAAATATCTAATATATCTCAATCTTAACAAGTCCAAAACTACATTGTTATTTCTCCCTGTTCCCCAAAACCTGTTCTTCCCACAATCTTCACCATCTAAGTGAAGGACAGCTCCATTCTTCTAGTTGCTCAAGCCAAAAACTGAGGAGTCATATCTGGCGCTTCAGTTTCGTTCATACACCACATCCTCTCAGCTTTACTCTTAGCTTGTGTCCAGAATCTAACCACCTCTCTCCATTATCATGATCCAAGTCACCACAGTCTCTTGCCTGGTCTATTAACTAATCTTCCTGTGTTCACTCTTTCCATCCTACAGGGCTCCTCTCCACCTAACACCAGAGTGATCCTTTAAAAATGTAAATTATATAGACTTCTGTCTCAGGGTAAAATCTGTCTTAGGCCCTTACCATGAGCCTAGCCTAAAAGAACTTATGAAATCTGGCCTCTGGTCATCCCTTTGACCTCATCATCAGCACTCTTGTTCATTTCATTCCTATCAAACTCGCTTCTGTGATTTCCCTCTAACATTCCAAGCTTGTCCCTGTACATGCTATTCCATCTTGAATGCTCTTTCCCTAATAGCCATGTGACTTAGGCCTTCATTTTCCTCAGGCTTCTGCTTTAACATTTTCTTTTGGGGTAGGTCTTCTAGGAACAGCACATCATATTTTTAAAAAATACTTCATTTCCTTTTCTACAGCACTCTCTAACACATTATGTAGAGTGACCACACATCTTGGTTTATCCATGAAGGTCCTGATTTCATCTGTACTATATTGACATAATTGTGAATAATTATTCTCAATTATGCAATAAAAGTATATATATTATTTAAAAATAATAATAATTATTATTCTCAAAGTGTCCTTTCTTGATAAAGTAGGTGGCTGTCCTACCATTGCCATGTCTTAGTTTATCTTTACAGCCTTCATCACTACCTGATGCCACTTGTCTGTCTTCCTCTCATTAGAATGTTGATAAGAGTTGACCATTTATTTTATTCTCTGCTGTATTTCTAGCACTTAGAAGTACCTAGAACACAAATGCTCAAGAATATATGTTGAATGAATAAATGAAGTCATTGATTACCTGATACATGTCCGGTGCTCTACTGGGAACCAAAGAGGAGAAGACAAATACAACATAGTCCCTAATCAATGCACAGGGTCCATGAAATTTAAATATACATATTTATATTATATATATATAAATAATATATAAATACAAATATGTAAGTATGTATAATAAAAATATATATTATTTTTATATATAAATATATATGTATATTTAAAGTGGCTTAAATGATTCTCATGTGCAGGCCAGTTTAAAAACTCAGGAGCTATCTCTCTAGTGGAGGAGTCAGAGATAAAAGGCAGGTGAGCAACAGAATGATCTCTCTTTAGTGAATGGCTAGGATGTCCAGTCTGCCAAAATCAACATACTGAATTTGGACATCAACATGAAAATGTATGCTGTGTACATGAGCCTGCACAGTGAGGCCAGCCAGGGCTATTAAGGAATTCAATTCCTAAATTCTGTTACTCTGCTGGGGGAAAAAAAACAAAAAAACAAAAACCTTCTTTACTATAAAAACAGAGTATTGGCTTTGCAGTGCCTGAATAGCAAAAATGGGAACTCTTCATGGCCCAGAATGTCTTTGAATGTCTAAAGAAGTGGGGAGAGGAAAGCTTTCCCACAAAGAACTGTGTCTGGGGCTGGATGAAAATGAGCACTCAGTCACAATTTATTTGCTGTAGACAAGAGATTTGTAACCAAACCCATGCACATAAGCTCTAATTATATCCTTAGGATAAATTCATACTAGTAGAACTGCTGTTAACTCAGATGATCTCTGCACACGAGTATCAAGACAGTTGGGAATTCACTTTTTTTTAAAGTAGAGGTTTAAAATTTTTTTGATTTTAGATGTACCCCAAGTAAAAAATAACTGAGTCTCTTAACATTCTAAAGAATAATACTTCTAGCTACTGTAAGAAATCTGCTGCTGGTAATCCTCTTCTCTGACAACATAGTTAGGCTTAATTCATCCTCTCTATGCAGTTGTCCCTCAGTATTCTCAGGGACATGGTTTCGGGAACCCCCAGGATACCAAAATCCATGGATGCTCAAGTCCCCTATAGAAAATGGTGTAGTATTTGCATATACCCTACACACATCCTCCTATATGCTTCAAATCATCTCTGGGTTACTTATACTACTTAATAAAATGCTATGTAAATAGTTGTCATATTGTACTTTTATTCATATTAATTTTTTTATTGTTTTCTTTCCTAAATATTTTTGACCTATGGTTGGTTGAATCCATGGATGTGGAGCGTGCAGATGCTGAGGGCTGATTGTATTTGGCCTTGCATGTGTATCTCTATTATGGCACTTACCGGCTAAGCTAGTGTGTTTGTTTTCCTACTTGGCCACACCCCGAAGCCACGTCCTCCCCACCCCCAAGTGTTTTAAAAGACTACGAGTTCTTGCCGGGCGCGGTGGCTCACGCCTGTAATCCCAACACTTTAGGAGGCTGAGGTGGGTGGATCACCTGAGGTCAGGAGTTCGAGACCAGCCTGACCAATATGGTGAAACCCCATCTTAAAAAAAAAAAAAAAAAAA
>PVKV010030164.1:8445-22711 GCA_004027835.1 Alouatta palliata | reverse complement strand
CCCTCCCTCCCCTGTCCTCCTCCTCCTCTGTCTCTGTCCCTCCTTTTCCACTATGGGACTACTTTTCTCCTTCCTTCCCCATCTCCCTTCTTCTCTCCCTCTTTTCTTTTCTTCTTTTCTATATTTAACACGTATTTTGTGTGTGCCCACCTCACATGGGGGAGACAGGGTTCTGTCTTCACTGCTCCATCCATTATATTTATCATGGTTTTAAAGCATTTCAAAGTTCTATAGGTTTAAACTAATTTGATACCCAGTGTAACATGGGACAGACACATCTCTAGATCTGAAAATGCAGCTGGTACTTGACCGTTTCAGGTCATCGGAGCTCTTGGGTGGCCGGTTTTTACCCTCAGGGCTGCTGACAGGATGCTCATTTGTCCACTGACTCTGTGAGCAAAGTCCAGAAGGGAAAAGAGCTGACGTTATGGGTCTTTTGTGTAATGGGAAGATTTTATCCTACTTCGTGACTATGTGCGGCAATTTGTCAGTCTTCATAAATGGTTTGCTCTCTGGAAAGCAGCAGGTTAAAAGAGAACAATGTTCTCAGGACCAAAGGCAGCCTTTCTAGTTTGGTGACAGATCCTTTAAAGTTCATTGCATTAGGGCCTATCAGGGAGGCTGGCAGAGGACCAGGGCTGCCACGGCACAGTCCTTGTGGGATGGGACAAGGTGGGGACACACAGGCAGGCACATTCAGAAGACGCTGCCAGAGTCAAGGCTGCCAGAGTCAACTGCCACCTCGAAACGGAGGTGCAATTCGAGGCTTGCAAACCAAGGACACAGTCGCTGTGGAGAGGCCGTTTTTCCATCAAGTTTAGCAAGACGTGGACTGTTGGTGGAGGTCCTGTGCCCAGCTGGGCTTCATGACAGAGAGGGGCGTGGACCACCTGGAGAGGTCGTGGCTGCAGTGGGCAGAGGCTGAGCCCTCCTGGCCCGATGCAGGCGTCTCAGGCAGGCTTCAGCACCACCTGCCGCACGGGAGAGGCTTTGGGAGGTCCGCTCGGGATCAGCAGAAGAGCCAGAACCCACACCCAGGCCTGGCTGACTCCACAGTCTGTGATTTTAAACATTGCCGATGGAGGTTCCACCCTGAGGAGTGGTGAGGAGCCTGGGACTGCGGGATTCCGTGTGGAGGCGCCGGGGGCAAGGCTTGCTACTCATGTCGAGTGTATTGTAAAGGGGCTTGTGCATAAAGGAACGAAACGAGGAATGAAATTAGCTGCGGCTGCTTCTTCCTCTTTGTTTTTTTGGTAGTGTTGCAGTCTCAGGTTGGTCTTGAATTCCCGAGCTCATGCAACCCTCCCACCTTGGCTTCCCAAACTGCTGGGATTGTAGGTGTGCGGCACCATGCCCAGCCTGAAATTATCTTCTTATTTTCCGTCAAACAAAACAAAACAAAAATCTCAGTCTATGGTATGGGTTGCAAATAGCGAAGAGTGGTTAGGGACCGTCACATTTCTGAAGGGTCAGCTATCAGCTCCGGAGGCCGAGCCTCCGTACATCTCCCTCATGTTTGCGTCTCAGGCATATGCAGGGTTTTGTTTAATGAATGAAAGTGTGTGTGGGTCTTTTAACTCATTTTTAAAGGGCATTGCCTATGGGCTAGATGTTCATCGCTGTGGAACAGTTTAGAACGGATCTTACGTGGGGCTGAGGGAGAACATGGCAGGCCCCAAGGGTTCTCAGACACGCCCACTGTCTCCAACCAAGATTCTCTGGGCCCTTTATATATCTTAGGTTATGTATTCTGGAGTCAGCCTGTAGTTTCAGCATGTTGAAAATTTTTAGTTTGATTGATTTACATATTTGTTAAAGTAACAATCACAGGGCTTTTAAGTACAGAAATCCACCTAGGAATTATAGACAAATCCACCACAGCTCAAAATATGGTAACAGAATAAGTCTTCATAGCTAGAAAAAAAAAATCTAATTCAAACCCCTTAGCTCCTAAGATTACTCTGCATAATTTGTTTTCAGTTATCACCCACAAAGCACAGAAAATAGTTTCGCTGCGTCATCTGGTCAGGCACATTGTTGAAACGCTGTTTTAGGAGCTGCCTCATGGGCACTTCACAGCTGCTCTGGCTGTGATAACGGTGAAGAGAGGAAGACAGCGGGGCTGCCCTGGCCCCCGCCTCAGGTCACCAGGGCTCACGGGCAAGGCTGATGCCTCACACTGCCCCGAGACTGGTGGCCGCGTTAGCCTAGGGGTGCTCATGGGCAGCCTTAGGGGCTTCTTGTCACCCCCTCATCACACTTGTCTTGTTTCTGGATTTGTGTTCTGAATCGTCACCCTTTCTCACTTCTCTTTTAGGGTTTAGGCTTGGCTGTGCACTTGAAATTCCAGTTTCAGTTCCTGCTGGATCAAAAAAACATACTTGAAACGAACACTTTCCTTAGGCGAGAACAAGAAACTATCAACTTACTTGGGAAAGGGAGTATTTCAACTCATTGACAATTCCTTACTGAGAATTAAACAGAATTTTTAAAGTAACAGCTTTATTTAGATACAATTCCATAACCCTTTACAGTGTATGTGTTAGTGGCTTTTGGTATGTTCAGAGTTGTGCAGCTACTGTCAGTGTAACTGCAGAACATTTTCATCACCTCCCTCCGCAAAAATCAAACTCCTTAGCCGTCACTCCTGTTTCCCTTCCCACAGGAGGAAAAAGGAAAAAACTCAAATTTACTTTTTGCTAAGTAAGATGAGTTTCTTTCACAGTCATTTCTGCAAATGTCTTGACAATCACTGATTCCTTTCTGTCTCTTCGAACGTGCCTATTCTGGACATTTCATATAAAAGCAATCAGACAACATGCCCATTTAGTATCTGGCTTTTTCACTGAGCATTATAATGTCTTTAAGGGTTATCCATTCTGTACTAGTGTCAGAATTCATTCATTTTTATGGTAGGTTAACTGCCGTTGTATGGCTATACCACGTGTTTTATCTGCTCATCAGTTGATAGACGTTTGGGTTATTCACACCTCTTAGCCGTCGTCAGCTAGGCTGCTGTGAACATCAGTGTATGGGTTTTGCATGGATGTATGTTTTCAAGTCTCTCAAGTACAGACCTGAGAGCAGAGTATCTGGGTGATGTGGTGACTGTTTTCACTTTCTGATGAACTACCAAACTGTTTTCCAAAGTGGCTGCACCACTCTTTATCCCTCCCAGCAGCGTGCAAGGGTTCCAACTTCTCTACATCCTTGTCACAATCTGCCTTTTGTTGCAGTCGAGTTAGTGGCTGCGAAGTGACCTCTCCCGTGGTCTTAATGTGCTTTTCCTGATAACACTGACCATCTTCTCCTGTGCTTATTTGCCACGTGTACGTCCTGTTGGGAGAAATGTCTACTCAAATGATCAGATAATCTTTTGTCAGTTTTATTGTTGAATATCTTTCTGAAATGCAGCCAAGTACTATTGCCTAGAATCAGCAAAACGAGCCATGTTGGTTTGTTGCTGGATGGTACAGAGCCTTCAGGAGAAAAAAGGAAAGAGCCTCAGTTTTACTTTTGCTAAGTATGAGTTACTCTCGCAGTCATTTCTGCAAATGTTATTCACTAAACCCTGACGTGAGGACTAGGAGGTGGTTCCTGTCCCATCTTCACAACGGAGAATGGGGCTCCAGGAGGCTGAGCTTTTGCCAATGATGATAGTGGAGGCCAAGGAGCTCAGAGCCAACCCACACCCACTGTGTGCCCTGTGCCAACCTGCACTGAACCAACTGATTATTTAAACAGTTAATTTTGCTCCTTGAGATCGTCCGTGTTTTTGTTTCTTTCTCGTGTGCAGGGGTTATTGGGGTTGGGGCACCAAGTTAGAGCAGTGCATACTTCCAATTAGCTGGGGGCTCCGGGAAGTGCCAGGATGGCTGGTGGGGTTTTTTGGATAATCTTATAGAAACTCTTCAGTAGAAACAGGTACAAAATCAGTATCTTCTCATTTTGGAGTAAGGGATAAATGAGGGATGACTTGAAGGCATAAAAAGGATGGAAAATTGGAGTCCTTCCCTTAAAGTGTTTGAGAAATTTTGCAAGTTAGTGTTTAAACCAGATTGAGATGCCCAGGAGACGGACAATGCAGACTCCCTTGGAAGAAACTTCGGGGCTGAGCAGAGGGGCCTGGGCTCTAGAGGGCAGGGCAGGGCTTCTCTGCCAGCGTCATGAACTTCTGGGACTATAAAGGTAAGCTGGTGTGTGCTGTCCATGCAAGGCCAGCAAAAATACCAGAGCAAAGACCTTGTATCCCAAGGGTCCGCAGCTAGTCAGATCGCAGGGAGTTGGTCCAACAGCAGGTCAAGGCAGCCACCAGGCCTACGAGGATCTTCTGAAGGCTGTGTTTCAGGTTTCTCATCTTATAAAACTAGCATTTTTCTTTCCTAAACTTGCAGTTTTCACATAACTTTGCTTTTCTTTCTAAAAGGAGAAGATCTGTCGGAAACTGTGCCACGCTCGCTGCTCCCAGCGTGGTGCTTGGCTGGTCTGTTTCCAGGTGGGGAAGCACCACGGAGAGACACATCCGTGTTCCAGTAGCTCAAAGCTGCAGACCCCATGGCAGGCAGGGATTGAAGACTGAGGCCCTGGGCCCATCGCCTGCTTCCTCCCTCACACACAGGAGCCAAGAGCCCTCAGAGCTGAAGATGCTGCTGAGAAAGCCATCTTCCTGGGACACATAGACCATAATTCCAGCTTGAGCTTCAGAGACAATGAGTCATTTCCCATGCTACCCATTTTTGTCCAGGTACAGGGCAGGGGGAGGGATGCCTCGGCGCCACTGTCTGGCAAGAGCCTGCCTTCCCCGGCTCTGTCCTGGGGCCGACACTTGAACCACGTTGCCAAAGCTAGGACTTCAAGTAAAGGGCAGCGTCTGGCTGTGGCTGCAGGAAACTCTTTCCAGGGCTTCTGTTTTCCCCTTTTTTGTTTGACTTTATCTTCACACTGGCTTTGCAGTGGGCTTTATCTATTTCCTGTGAAGTAAAGCAGGAAGAACAGGAGAGTCAAAGAAAGTAAATGACGTATAAATTGGAAACACTGGTTGCAAGTGCTGTCTTGACGTTTGCTAAGGAAAAACTCAATCATATTAATATAATGGGGGAAGAGTAAGGAAGCAAAAACAAACAAAAGAGCCAGAAATGAGAACAAACATAATGTACTCATGTCGGTACATACAAATGGGTAAAACTGAGGGGCAAAGCCTCGGGGACTCAGTTAAAATGCGCTCATGTTAATACATATAAATGGATAAAACTGAAGGGGAAAGCCTCTGGGACTCAGTCAAAATGCAAATTATGCTATTCTGTTTATGAGACAACCTAAAATAAAATGACCCAAATATATTAAAAATAGGATCAGGAAATCAAGAGATCGAGGCCATCCTGGCCAATATGGTGAAACCCCATCTCTACTAAAACTACAAAAAATTAGCTGGACATGGTGGCGCACGGTTGTGGTCCCAGCTGCTTGGGAGGCTGAGGCAGGACAATCGCTTGAACCCAGGAGGCAGAGGCTGCAGTGAGCAAGATCGCAGCACTTCACTCCAGCCTGGGCAACAGAGCAAGACTCCGTCTCAAAAAAAAATGATGTCCGAAAACAAGCTGGGAGGAGGGCCGTGGAGGTGACAATGTGGATAAAAACACAGGTTCCTGGAGAAGGAGCATCCCAGACCCAGGAGACCTGGGAGAAGCACAGCTGTGGGGCTGTGACTTCACAAGAGCAAAGCCAGCGGAAGAGGTGGGAGGCTCTGGGAGGCTCATGCAGGAATTCAGTCCATTAATGAGATTTTTGACTTGTGAGCTTAGACCCAGCATATAGGAGATGTTGGCTCTCATACCTAGAAACAAGGTGCAGGATTGTTAAATCTCATCCCCAAAGCTTCCTGCAGGTTTGACTCTGACGTAGGCCTCTGCCAAGCACCTGAGTAATTTGACTCTCCCACCTGAGTCCAGCCCACAGATGGAAGTGTGACAAATTGCCACAATGATTTGTCATTGCGAGGGAGAAAGGTGAGGGAGAAAGCGCCTCACCTGCCGTCAAAGAGGGCGGCATCAAACCAGGCACTGCTTTCGGCAGTGAAAGGAGCCGTGTGCCCACATGCCACCCTTCATGTTGGTGAGCACGTGGGAAAGCGCCACTGCAAACGAACCTCTGGAGAGTAATTTCTAACAAGTGTAAAGAATAGAGTTTTTGACATTGTAAACTGATTGTTAATAACTTGTTATAAATTGAAAAAATAACATTGATCTGTAAGTTGCACAATACACCAAAATCCATAGTTATTGAATTCCATATTTATGAAAGACTTAAAGGTAATCAAGAAAACTTATAGTAATAGGAGAAAATACAGGAGAATACTTGCACAATCTTAGCTTGAGAGAGTCCTTTCTGGTTATGGCACAAGGACCAGATGCCATAGGGAATCTGCTGACAGATTTGACTATCTTAAAACAAACTTAGGTGAAATGATAAGTAACAATGTGGAAGAGAGTGCTTATGACGCTGATAATAGAAAAAAGGTAAATACTGACAACATATAGTTACTACAGATTAATAACGAAAAGGAACACATGATAAGAATTTGGTCAAAGGCTATGAATAGACAATTCATACAAGAAGAAATTAGATGGTCCAAAATTTAAAAATGTTTACTACCCAGTAAAATTATATTTACTACCCAAAAGTATGAGGAAACAGACATTTTTGAGACCTCTTTAAGCAGAGAGGCAAATTGCTAGACCATTGGTGGGGGAAAATTTCTTGGTGTCCATTGAAAATCTAAATGTGCTTGCCTTTTGATTTAACAATTTTATTTCTAAGAATATAAGTTACAGCATAATTTTGTGTAAAGATACATATGGGTTAAGATGATCATCATAGTTTTACTTGGAATATTGAAAAACTGAGAACAACCTAAATTTCAATAATTAGGGGACCGATTAAGTAAATTAAGGCAAAGCTGTACAAAATATTTTGTGACTGCTAATAAAAGGAATGAAGAAGCCCTTCACGTACGGAATGAAACTACTTGTCGGATACATGATTGAGTGGAATTAGCAATTTAGAGAAAACTACATAGAGTGGGGCCCCATTTTGTTCAAACAAACAATATAGCCGGGCACAGTGGCTCACACCTGTAGTCCCAGCTACTGAGGAGGCCGAGGCAGGAGAATCGCTTGAACCTGGGAGGCAGAGGTTGCAGTGAGCTGAGATCGCACCACTGCACTCCAACCTGGGTGACAGAGTGAGACTCTGTCTCCAAAAACAAAAACACCAAAAAACACAAATGTATGTACTTGACAAATAAAAATCAAGGTTCACATGCAAGTTGCCAACAGTGATTACTTCCAGCGGCTGCCATCCAAGAGAGGACTCCCGTGTTCTTTACACCCTCTGTACTGTTTGACATTTTGTGGTTTACAAAAAGCAAATATTAGCTTTGTACTTAAAAGATTTGAGAAAACTATAGGACATGAAATGTTCAAATTGTCGATGTAAATTGCAAAGCAAACTAGATTTTCTGAAAGCCTTAGAGTTAGTAATTGCTTAACTGTCATGTGTCTTTGCACAGGTCCTTGTTCTCTTCACTCGTCAGGATTCTATAAGCGGTGTCCAGCAAGCAGCAGAGCTGGGCTTACAATGTCCTCCCAGGCATGGAAGGAAGCGCTGCAAAGCTGACACCAGCACAGGTACCTGTGGGAACCGCAGGGGCCTAGACAATGAGGTGCTACTTCAAGTAGCTGTGCAGGGGTGGAGTCTGCGGTCCTGAAGCTTGTCCAGGGTTGGGGTCTGTGGTTCTGAAGCTTGTGCAGGGTTAGGGTTAGGGTTAGGAGCTTGTGAAGGGGTGGGTTCCGTGGTCCTGGAACTTCCACAGGGGTGAGGTCCGTGGTCTTGGAGTTTATGCACAAGTGAGATCTGTGGTCCTGGAGCTTGTGCAGGAGTGGGGTCTGTGGTCCTGGAGTTTGTGCAGGGGTGAGGTCCATGGTCCTAGAGTTTGGGCAGGAGTGAGTTCCATGGTCCTAGAGTTTGTGCAGGAGTGGGATCTGTGGTCCTGAAGTTTGTGCAGGAGTGGGGTCTGTGGTCCTGGAGCATTTATTTAATGTTTAATGTCTATGTATTTTCCTTATGGTGGACTGGATTTTAAGGAAAGCAATCTTCCACACTATAATGTTCCACATTATAATGGTTATATATCCAGGTAAAGAGAGTGATGGAAGATTTTTATAACTCTTTAATTAATTTGATTTATTGGGATTATTTATAAGCAGTATAATTAATGACAAAATTTAAATCTCATGGTTCTGCCTTTACAATTACAATTTTCAGTGTGAATAAAATGAAGAGAGTTTAGAGTTTAAATTGTGGGACAAACTCAGATTTTTAATTCTTTCCATTCTGGACTCTGTGGGACAGCAATTTAATTCAAGATCATCACATGATTTCTTTTTTCCTTTTTCTCTTTTTTAAATTTAAATTTTAATTACTTATTTATTTATTTAATTACTTATTTCTTTGAGATGGAGTCTCACTCTGTCACCCAGGCTGGAGTGCAGTGGTGCGATCTCAGCTCACTGCAACCTCTGCCTCCCAGGTTCAAGCAATTCTCCTGCCTCAGCCTCCCAAGTAGCTGGCATTACAGGTGTGTGCCACCATGCCTGGCTAATTTTTGTGTGTTTTTAGTAGAGACGGGGTTTCACCATCTTGGCCAGGCTGGTCTTGAACTCCTGACCTCGTGATTCACCCGCCTCAGCCTCCCAAAGTGCTGGGATTACAGGAGTGAGCCACCATGCCTGGCCTCTTTTTGATTTTTTAATGGAGAGAGTGGTTCACTATGTTTCCCAGGCTGGTCGCAAACTCCTCAGCTCAAGTGATCTTCCTACCTCGGCCTCCCAAAGTCCGGGGGTTATAGACATGAGCCACTGTGCCTCATCAACATGATTTTAATGATGTTTTATGCATATTATCTGGCTAAGTTATTTTCACCAAATCTTTCTCTCACAATCTGCAATCAATCAGCTGACCTTATTTTAATTTCCTCAGTTTTGTGAGCAAATGTGTGGTGGGTAGTTCGTCAGCTGGGTGGCTGTTCTGCATCTCCTGTTAGAGGATGTGACCATTGGACGTATCCTTGCTGACAACTGAGCAAAATGCTCGAATACAGCAAAGAATCAGCGAATATATAATTCTGATGAATCTGATGAAGTAAAATGGGAGATTTCAAATAGCTATGATTTTAGACGAAAAGGAAGGTGCAGGTACCTTTTTGCTTGGTGTTTCTGCCATCTCTGGGAAGATTCCGCACCAGCACCCTGGACCTCTCAGCTCTGTCCCAGTCTTCACACCACCTTTGAGCTCCACACCGTGGTTCTCAGTGTGTGATCCCTTCGCGAATGGCCCTGTTTTCTTCTGCACTCTGCGAAGTTCCTGTTCTCTCTTCCCCCTGTGTACACTCCAGGAAAGAGCAAACACATGTTTTGAAATCTGGACTTAATTAAGGCATGTGTGGCTGCCATTCCCTGGACAAGGCCAGCAGGCTCCAGGGTGGGAAGGGGTGCCGGGTGCAGGGTTGCTCCTGGTTCCCACTGAACCAGCATTTAAGAAATTGGTTCTCCTCCAGGTGCTGGAGTGGGCACTGCTGACTCAGAGGAGAGGGGTGAGGGGCACACTCAGCCCTGCGGGAGGGTTGGTTCCAGGTGAGGAGAATGGGGCACGGCAGGGAGGGCTCCCGGCACTTCCTGAGCACATGCTGGATGAGATGAGTGGGAGAGAATGGGGTCCCCAGACGGGGAGGGCGAGCACCTGGGCGCCTGTGCGAGAGGTGAGGGAGGTTGGCAGGGGCTGGATTTTGGAGGGTCCTAGCAGTGCACGGAGTCCTGTGCATGTGCAAGACAGCGGGGAGCCTCCAAATGCTTCACACCAGGCTCTGCAGGCCCTTGAGAAAGACGCCGTGGACAGGCTGGGGCAGGACTGGGGGGCATCAGGTGGGAGGGAGGGACATTGAGGCCAGCCCACTGCCGTGGTGAGATGGGAACATGAAGACCTGTTCAGGAGGCTGCGTGATGAAGAGAGAGCTGTGCGGGCTGCGGAAGTGCCTAGAGCAGGGGCTTCCCCCGGGCTGTGGAGCACAGAGGAGCACCAAGTCAAGAACCTGCCAGTGTTAGGGCCGAGTCTGCTGAACTGGGGAGATGCGTGGAAGCAGAGAATAATGGTGGACGGCCAGTGGCCTCCTCCTGGAAGGTCAACATCACCCTCCGGACCTTGTGCACTTCCTCTGTGCCAGGCCCTGTCCTGTGTATATTTGGTTTCGTTGGTGACAGATTTCATCTGTTGCTTTGGAAAACCATGGCCCATCATGCGCTGCGAGACGTGTGTCCATCTCAGAGCCATTAAAGCGTGTGTGTGTCTCAGTGAAATGTGCTTCCCTCATTTAACCCTGGGAGTGACCCGAGAGGGAGTCACTGTCGGCAGCCTGGTGGAGGCTGAAGCCGTCCGAGGTGGGGCTGGAGCCGGGCTGGGCTGGGCTGGAACACTTGGGTGGAACTCAGGAGTGAGGCTGGTGCTCAGGAGTGACAACAGGGCTGAAGACCTTGGATCTAAGATCCGTTCTGCAGCATGGAAGTGGTGCTGGGGTGGCGTTGTCCAGGGAGGACAGACAGGCAGGGAGGCAGCCAAAGGCTGAGCCACAGGAGGAGAGGACACAGGGCAGAAGGGAACCCTTGAGGGAGGCAGGAAGTGCAGGAGAAAGCCAGGAGTGAGTTACGGCCAGGAGGGGCATGGACGCTTATGTTAGAAGCTGCAGAAACGTCAGGGGTTAGATCGGACCAAACTAAACTGACATTTTATGAGGGTCAAATACAGTGGAAAATCAGCAAAGTCACTCAACATAAAGAGAGTAGGACGGAAGAGTCCACGTGAAATCAATGCATAAAAATGTTCCTTTCAGCATCACTCATAAGAGTGAAAATTCTGAATGAATTTTTAATAACATGGACGTGATTCAGAAAGCAATGAACCCACTGAATGATGTTCAGAAGTTTCAGCGAGATGCAAAGAGTGTTAAGCCAGGATATGAGTTTATATACCAGGTACAATTTTAATTATACTTAATACATATCTATGTGCACAAAATATAACTATAAGGAGATGCAGAAAATATACAGGAAGTATTCTCTCTGGGTGATGAAATTAAATTTCTTCTTTGTATCCATAAATATGTATTATGTTATGATCAATAATAATAAAAACATTATTTTTTAAACTTTAAAAGGAAACCATTTAATAAATTGAGCAACTGGAAAGTCACTGGTGGCCTCATTTGATTGTTCAGCCATTCAACAAAGACCTACTGGGTACCTACTATGTGCCCAGCACCGGTCTGGGCACTGAGTCTATAATGGTGAACAAAAGAGACAAAGTCCCTGGAATCATGAGGCTTGAGGTTCAGTGGGAGATACACAGTAAACAGGTCAACACGCACGTAAGTGACGGCGGATGACGACTGTGGTGCCCGTGCTAGAGAGAGCGGTGGAGCCGGAACGAGTGCAGGACGGGCGCCACACCGGTGGGCATCGGGCCTTCCTCTGCACGTGACATTTAGGTTGAGGCTGGAATCTGAATAAGAGCTAGGCCTATGAGAACATTCTAGATTTTCTAGATTCCTTCTCACATACCAGGAAGGGCCCCTGAGACACGGAGGAGAAAGGTGGTGTACTCGAGACCTCATTTTAACTGATACGTTTGCTGTATTCCAGGCAGAGCTGTTCACTTTAGTCCCTGGTCTTCTGTGAGGTCACCTACTCAGACTATTGTGCAAACTGATGTCATCCAATTAAGTCTTCTGTTTCTTTTTCTGCGTCTAAATGATTTTGGCCACTTGAGGTTTCACAGGAGCAAGTTAGCATGTGTTGGATGCGGACAGAGGGAAGGCGCCCGATGGCACTGGCAGGCGGCTCCCGGTTCCCTGCAGCTCCTCACAACAACAAAGGAAATGTTTCTGTATTATCCATTGTTCAGGAATTACCCTTGCTTGCTTTCTTCTCTTCTGTTTTCATTAGTAATTGGCAGCTGGCTTCATTTGTCTTCCTTCCTCCCTGAATTTTCATTGACCCAAATTCTACCTCCAGGCTTTAAAAAATCTCCTTTTGTATCAAGAAAACCAAATGGATCTTATTTATTTCCCTGAAGGATGAGGCTGTCCTTGGTTGTGGACCTGCTTATTCACACAGGAGGTGGCAGAGGGAACGCACTTCTGTGGTTTCCGGCAGCCCAAAGGAAGGGGTTCTTGTCCAGGCTTCTGTACAGAAAACTGGACACATAGCAAGGCTCCCAAAGTCGTCCCAGCCAGAACCAAATCCCGGAGACACGGGCTGTGAGATTTGGCACACAGTCTGGAAAGCCATGGATAGAATTCAGGCATCCATGAACCTGGATAGGAAAGTAATTGTGTCATATTTTCATCAGTTGTTGGCTGTAATTCCGCACTTTCTTCCATTATAGTTGGAGGCAATAAACACGCTCACCTGTGACTCTATCACCAAGAGAAACTTCAGGTATTACAGTTGCTGCTTATTTTTTCAAACATTATTCATGCTTATCACTTAGGTAACTTTTGGTGGCTATTGGGCCTGCTGCAAGGTCCTGTTATTTAATATGGTAATAAATAAGCACATGAATTATTTTGTCATAGTTAAAAAATTATTTTGATAATGTGCTTCAGGCTGGGTGAGGTGGCTCACACCTGTAATCCCAGCACTTTGGGAGGCCGAGGTGGGCAGATTACTTGAGTCAGGAGTTCAAGACCAGCCTGACCAATATGATGAAACCCTGTCTCTACTAAAAATACAAAAATTAGGCGGGCGTGGTGGTGGGCGCCTTAATCCCAGCTACTCGGGAGGCTGAGGCAGGAGAATCGCTTGGGCCCAGGAGGCAGTGGTTGCAGTGAGCCAAGATCGCACCACTGCACTCCAACCTAGGCAACACAAGCGAAACTCTACTTCAAAAAAAAGAAAAGCTAATGTGCTTGAATATAATTGATTGCCTGTGAAATTGTGTGGATTTTATTCTACTTATTTAAATACACTGCTTCCAGGAGTGTATGACTTCATCATTCTTCCAAAGCAGGTCGTGGCATGAAGTTAAAGAACCCTTGACAGAAAATATCCATATATGAAATACAAAGAAGCAAATAGCAACAACACTATTGCTGACCTTAACTGAGTTCTGAGCACTAAGCATTTGCGTGTCTTAGCTCATTTCATTCTCAGGACAAGCTTTCAAGAATGGCACAAGAGTTCCTATTTCATACATGGGGAACCAAGGAGCAGAGAACCTGGCAATTTGTCCGAGGCCACACAGCTGGAAGTCACGAATCCCAGGTCTAAAGCTGGGAGACACTGCGGGGTGAGCCGAGGTCCCACCTGGCTCACACATCTTACCAGCTCCATGGAATGCTGGAGCTGCCCAGCGACCCAAGGAGACGCATTCATTGCAGATTTTTTATTTTCTGATTCAGCTTCTCCTTCTTTCTGGCCAAGTCCTCTCTTAAAGGAATAGTATGGGACATACTTTGGACCTGAGTTGCAGTGCCAAAATGGGGTTAAAAGCCACCACATAGCCTCTCAAGGGAAAAAATGGTGGTGGTGACAAAGTCTAGTTAGCTACAGAAGAACATTTCCAAGCACAGAACAACGGACTAATCAGTTTTCCCTATAAGGCAGAGGTCCCCAATCCCCGGGCCACAGACGCACACCAGTCTGTGGCCTATTAGGAAGCAGGCCACACAGCAGGAGATGAGCCTGCCAGGGAAGAAGCGTCATCTCTGTCTGCAGCCACCCCACATGGCTGGCGTTGCGGCCTGAGCTCTGCCTCCCGTCAGATGAGCAGCGCATTAGATTCTCACAGGAGCGCGAGCCCTGCTGTGACCTGCACGTTCCGGAGATCGAGGCTATGCGCTTGTGAGGATCTGATGCCTGACGGTCTGTCACCATCTCCGTCATCCCCAGATGGGACCATCTAGTTGCAGGAAAATAAACTCAGGGCTCCCGCTGACTCTGCATGTCGCTGAGCTGTGTAGTCACTCAGGGCTCCTGCTGACCCTGCATGTCACTGAGGAGCTGTGTGGTCACTCAGGGCTCCCGCTGACCCTGCATGTCACTGAGCTGTGTGGTCACTCAGGGCTCCCGCTGACCCTGCATGTCACTGAGCTGTGTGGTCACTCAGGGCTCCCGCTGACCCTGCATGTCACTGAGCTGTGTGGTCACTCAGGGCTCCC